>CAJNJA010016115.1:295-11482 GCA_905231915.1 Symbiodinium necroappetens | reverse complement strand
AGAAGATCCTCCAGCTTCGGGGTTTTTGTGGGGCGGCGCAAGGCCATAGAATCTTGTTGAGATTGACACATTCTAATCTTCCACGGTACCCACTTGAGCTCTCCCTTCTGGACGATCTTGGCAGCATATGCAAGTAACCTTGACGAGGGAAAGTTCTCAGGGTCTAGCACCTCCCCTGGATAACGGGAATGAAAAGCCTTTTGAAGAGAAATCACCTTCTCGCCCGAAAGTTTAGGCGGGAACTGCTCAGTCCAGCCGGCTGCCGAAGAACGGGCCTCCTCCGAGGATTCTAGCCGTTTGTTCGCTGGACCCGCCGAGGATTGTTTCTTGCATGACTCGAACAAGAGCCGCAAGGAAAAGAGCAAACGAAGTTTGCCAGCCGCCGATTCTGGCTCCTCCGAATTTTCCAGCAATTGATGCAACGCCGTATCCAACTGGGATGCTTCGGAAACTAGGCAACCGAAAAGGGGAACATCAAAGCCCTGGAATATCTCATGATACTCTTGTGGGACGCGACATTCATTCGCCAAAGATACCAAATCCGCATCCAGGGTACTAGCTTCCTCTGTCGCCATGCGCCAAAACCCGATCCGCCGAGCTACTGCAGCTAGACGGATGCTAAAAACTGCAAGGCTGTGGTCCGAAGACACCTCGGTACGAAATTTCCTGCAATGCATTGCTCTCGAACTTGCAGAGAACGATAATCCAGCGGACCCCACATGCGGTAACAGGACTTGCAAGGTACGACCCCACAGCCGAGCCCCACATGCAGTGAACGATGGACTTGCAAGAGACGACCCATAATGCCGGCTCCACATGCGGACTCCCGCTGCAGGCACACGCAACCCGCGGCTGAAACCACGGTTTTGGCTTGAGTCGCCCCAGATCTGTCCCGGATCTTGTACCCGATCGCCGTCCCCCTCGTGAACCCACTCGCTCGCAGGAACCGAGGGATCGCAATAGAAACGAGACTGAAACAGGTCCCGATCTCCGATCGATCGCCAAAGACTTGCCGCAGACAACCCAAAATCGATGCGACCAACTTAGGTCGACCAAACGATCGCCTGGCAAGCCTTGTGCCTGCAAAAACGCGGATTTGGCGGCAGATCAGCCAAAACGGTCATAGACCGTGCAATGGTACCACAACGGGGCTTCACTCGGATTTTTATGCCGTCCGGTCGCACCACAACCATGCCCTCCAGACCACTATGAGGAGAGGCGCAATGAATCAACCCCGAAGACGTCTGCACCCAAAGATGCTCCTCTGCCTCTTGCCCCGACACTTTTGTCCAAGAGCACGACTGCTGCGTCGATGGTGATGACGAGGACGTAGACGAAGAAGATGAATCCACATCCGAATCGCCAGCAGGCTCCACCTCCTCCGGGGCAGGGACGGGCGGGGCAGGAGGCGCCATCTGAGCTGCAATCGGGAGGGCTGATATGTCCTCGACAGGAAAGCGTAAATGAGCCGGGGAGGTGTGAAAAGACAACACCTGAGGCTCAATCATCATTTGCTTGGTTGGGTGCAAACCGCCGCGTGCTTGTGGAGTCAATGGCAACCAGCCCGAACGAACTTTGTCCCAAAACATCTGCTGAAGTGACAGAGCGCCATGAACATCATCCCGGCTGTACAGCAAAACACACCCATTGGCAGAAGAACGATGATGGCCTTGTAAGCCCCGTTTCTTGAAAGAAACCTGAAGTTGAGCCAGCGAGGCCAATAATGTTGTCTTCAATGAGTGCAACGTGTAATTTCCAGCCTCATGCGGCGAGAGCCCCGCCGCCACTAATGCACCTCGGAAGGCCGATAACGCCTGGGCGTATGACATCGGTCTCCACTCCATTTCGTCTGACAAAAAGAAGAGAGCATCGGGGACCGTCTCCCCAAAACGCTCCGTGATATGATCCCATTCGCAACCCAGAAGAAACACAAATACTTGCAAACCCAGGAGTGATAATATGCAGCAGTGTCCCCGTAAAATCCACAGGAGACCAGTCCAAATGGCATGCCTCGCCGAGAAGACTTAGTGCGGTAAGAGATGGCCCTGAGACAGTCCCTTCCGGCTTGCAGCGAGGACCATAAGACATGCTGACAGTCGCTGAAGCGCAAACTGGCGTTCGCCGCTACCAGGAGACCCCCGATGAACAGTCGAAACCCGGGCTCCCCCTCCTCACTTAAGAGCAGGCGTTCCCAAGCTGCCAAAATGGAAATCGGGAGTGGTAAAGCCTCCTTGCGATCCGAAAGAACCCTAGATTCAACACCCAGCAGAAGACCGCCATAAAGATCCGGAAGCCGAAGGCGCAATGCTTTAGCCGCCCAACGGAGAGCTTTCAGAGCATTGGAGATGTGAACATCCCCCCTATGCAAAGACAACAGGATATCTGCAACGTTGAACTGCTTTAAAGACCCGAGATCCAATGATAACTCCTCAGAAACCAGGATGAACTTGTGGACACTGGCCAGATATCTCGTCAAAGTGTTCTCCGAAACTGAACTGAGCAGATTGCGAAGAAGCCGGTCCGCGTGCAAAGATGATTCCAGTTCACACAGAACATCCGAAATCGGGAGAAGCATAGGTCTGATCAAAGCCCATTGACGCAAGCATAGCTCCCAAGCGCGATTATGAGTATCGGCTGAGGTAATCATACCGGGAGTTCCCCTGGATCTGTAAGGAGCCACCAAGCCTCGGCCAAGCCGAGGAGCGGATACCGGCGGGGATGGCGCAACCAATGCACCAGACCCCACTGAGCTCGAGACACTCGCACTGAGACCCGATGCAGGATACTGAACATAATCCGAAGCCCGCCTGGGTCGAGGCGGCTGCACTGGAGCTGACACGAAGACCACAGGGCGTGACCGCGGCCGGGGTGAAGGTGCCCGAAGAGGAGTCGCCTCAATCCCAAGAATGTGAGGCCTTCGAGACGGAGAAGAAAGTCGCCGAGGTCGGATGAACCCTGTGCCGCCCACTGGTCTAGGGATAAACTGCAGAGGCATCAAGCAAGAAACCCCAGGCTCCCGCCGCGTTTCCGAAAAGCGCGGAAAAGTGTCCGAACAGGACTCCTGAGAGGCCACAGGAAGTCCCCCTGGTTGCAAAGCCCTTGAGTTGGGGTGTCCGCCTGTCGAAGAAACCCCTGGCTCCATCAGACAAGACTAAGGCTTAATCTTCTTCCAGGGACTGCCAAAAGCCAGGAGGGCGAGGAAACGCTCTCTGGATTGCAACCACCAGATACTGAAAACAGGCCCCCAAATGGATAACCCGAGTGGTAAGGCACCCAATCGCACAGTCACTTGGCTGAAATCGTCTCTGCAAGCGAAGATGAGCTTCCCTGTCCTGAGCTTCAAGCCTGGCCACTCTGTCCTCCAACGTGCCCAATCTGATGCGCAAAAGGCGATTTTCCTCCCTCAAAATTGCCACCTGCCCCTGAGAGCGAATGATAATGGCAGACAAATCAGCAAGCTGCACCCTGAAATCCGCGGAGGACTGAATATCTGTGCTTTCAGTCGCCGGAGCCTCGCGCATGAAACTACCGCTGGCGAGAGAGTGGACTAACCTAGGTGGTGTCCGTAGCAGCAAAAACCGTAAATCTGTTAGGATGTATGCCACAGCTGTTGTATCTGTTGTCAGATAAAATGCGCTAGAGCATGAGGCATGACCGCATGATCGCTGAAAAAGTGCTCTTGCTTGAGCAGTAGAAGATGCGCAATCGCTGATCATGTCCGATCCCAACGGGATCATCGCAAGAAGAGAGCTGAAAGCCAGAGTTCAATCTGCACGCTTCACTTGCCAGGACTGCACCCCGACACTGATAGCAATCACGCTTTTGTGGCATGCAAAACACACCGCTTGAGTCAACCCGTGCTTGGGCTGTGAGAACGCAAATGGCTGTGGCCAGCTGCCCTAGCGCCAGTCGCACAATCCTGGAACAAAGATGCCCCCCGGGAACCAGCCCTAAAGGACCCAGACATATCTAGCATTGAAGAAAGCAAGCTTGCCCAACGCATGGAATCACTGTGATCCTGGGAAGCAATCAACCCTAGTGAAGCCCAGCCAACCTTCCAGGACAGCTGAACCAAACAGAAAAGATAGTACACTTGATCATAGCCGAGAAGGCCGAGGAAGTAGGCAAACCCCGCCGGCCTCGAAAAGGACCGTTTCACTGATCCTGATGAGCCTCCTGGAGTGTCTGGATCTGGAGCTCCGCTAAGGAAAGGCGATGGCCGAGCTGAGCCGAAACCTCGAACAGCATCTCAATGCGTTGCTGCTGTCGTTGAAGGCTTGCAACGGCAGCAGCTTCGGCTTGAATCCGATGTCCAGCAGCTACTGCGTCGGCAGTACGGGAGGCACCGGTGCTGAAGTAGTACACCGAGTGAAGTATGCGCGTCACGCCGAAAAGTTGGAAAAAGTTGCAACCTTACCTCGCGTTCGCTCGCCTGACCACGCCAGTCCATGGTAAGGGATGCGCGGGGCCCCAAGAAATTGCAACTTTTCCTCGCGTTTTCGATGAAACTACAATTCCCTCTGCAGTAGCTTAGCGGTAATCGAAATTACACTACAACTCCCCATGCGGTAGTTTCGTAGTAATTTCGATTCCCCTCAGCGGCAGTTTAGTAGTAATTTCGATTCCCTCAGCGGTAGTTTAGTAGTAATTTCGACTCCCCCAGCGGTAGTTTAGTAGTAATTTCGATTCCCTCAGCGGTAGTTTCTATGTTGTACTACTACTGTACTACTACTGTACTACTACTGTACTACTACTGTACTACTACTGTACTACTACTGTACTAATTACTACTACTGTACTACTACTGTACTACTGCTGTGCTAATTACTACTACTGTACTAATTACTACTACTGTACTAATTACTACTACTGTACTACTACTGTACTACTACTGTACTACTACTTGTGAAGGGTAGACTTCGTGAGGGTTGCACGCGTGTGTTTTGTGGTTTCGAGTAGCCTCGGAGAGTCCTCGCCTTGCAGTTGGGGGCTGTTCTGGGAAGCTTATCCTGAAAAGGAAGGTCTCAGTGTCTGGATTCCTTCTCCGGGCCTTTGGGTGCAGCGGCACTCGGAGGCCGGAAGAGTTGAATCCGGGGCCTTTGGAGCGTTTATGAGGTCAGCCAACGGCCAGGCTCGTCTCTGGAGTACGCGATCAAGTCCGGAGAGATAGGAGCGGGAAGGAAGGAAGCCGTCCTGCCCGGAGGAAGGGAGATACGGCTGGAACATCGGGAAAGTTTGAAGCAGAGCTGTGGAGGAGCACCATGGACAGAATTTATGGAGAAGACTGGCGTGCAGAACTAGATGCGAGAGAGCTTGCTGAGCTGGCCGCCTCCTCTGATGATGGAGAAGATGAGGAAGAAGAAGAGGAGCTAATGCCAGAAGCTCCGATGCCAGGAGCAGCGCCGAAGGCTCTTCCTAAGGCGGCAGCGGTGCAGCGTTCTGCGTCGCCCGCTGCGTCTAGGATTAGCTCCTCGGTGGGAGATGAAGGAGACGTGGTTGCTCGTTTGAAGGCTAGGCTCGAGACACCCCTTGTTCCTCAACTTGAGGACTTGGAGAGCTACTTTAGCCGGGTGCAGCGAATCGGGGAAGCTCTGAGCCAGTTGAACGTTCCGGTCCCTGAAGGGGAGATGGAGAAGATGCTGTTTTATTCATCGTTGGAACCGCTTGCAACTTCAAAAGACACTCCAACATACTGTGAGCAGAAATGGAGATATATAAAACTCCATAATCAAATATCTTTCATATAAATTGATAATCCGCCGAACTCGCTCCGCTCTTTTGCACACAAGTGGGGAAAGGTCCAGTGAGCTGCTCTTCAAACGGCAGGGTTAAGCCAAAATTACGAAAGCCTTTCCCATAAGGGCGGGCAGGGTGGGAAAAGAATTTCTCTCCACTCACCTGCAAGAGGGAAAACTGCAGATAGAGAAATTCAATCACCACAACACCACCATGTTGGACATGCAAGCTAAATTTTCTTAAAAGAAATTTTTTATTCACAGTTGGAACCGCTTGCAATCATATAAATAATCCAACATAATATGAGCAGAAATGGAGCATATGTAAAAACTCCATAATCAAATATCTTTCATATAAAATTGACGATCAATCGCACTCGGTCCGATCTTTTGCTTCCAAGTGGGGAAAGGTCCAGTGAGCTGCTCTTCACCCTAGTCAGAACGAGCTGGACGGCACCTCCCATTGAAGCCAAGACGAGTCGACTATCGTGGATTCGGACACATTGTCAAAGCACAGTCTGCTTGGAGCATCCGCGGGGTTGCTCTTGGACGGCACCCTTGAGTACCAGCACCTCAATTGCAATTCGTCTTCTGCCAACCTGATGGCATTGACAATCCTCTCACCGACTGAAGTTGCAGCACAAGACTTGATGAGAGCTGCCTTGGCTGCCTCATTGTCGACATAACATACAAGCTGGCCGCTTTTGAAGACACTTCCCCAAGCCCTCATGGCAAGGAGGACTGGCAGAAGCTCAAGCTCGTAGATGGGATTACTCGAATAGGATAGAACCTGTCGCATGAAGGAATTGGGAACCTTGGAACCGACCGAACCCAAAGCTTTGCCATTTGGGCCGAAGTACACAGCTCCCACACTACCAATTCCATTTTCGAAGGCTCCATCGGTAAACAAGAACCACGAATCACAAGACTTGAGATTGATTTCAAGTGGAATGGCGGACACTAGTCGCTCCTTCAAGACTTTGATGGCCCTGGCAGCCTCTTGAGTCAAGGAAGTACGAAGCAGCCCGGCGCGCGCCTGTCGGTCCAGGAGTTTGACAGCTTGAGCAGGGCCACGACCGAAAGCATAGCCTTCAAAAAAGTTCATGCGACCACGGAGTCTCTCAGCCTCCTTGGGGCACAACGTGTTTGCAACGGCCACACCGTCAAGTGACGCGACAAGCTCCTGGATACGCTTCGTGGTGTGTCCGATCTTAATAACTTGGTTCTTGAAATCAATCAAATCAACAACCAGGCCCAGCATATTGAACGTCGGTGCAAAGTCAGGTGCCTTTTTTCCTTCAGTCGCGTAGGTTAGGCCCAGAAGCCCAAACAACGACTGAATGGCAAATGCCACATTTTTCTGAAGGGAGGCTTTGGTGACCACACTGTAGTCGTCGAAGAATGCGGTCCATATTACCCTAAGGGCAACAACGCCTAACATCCAAACCGACGTACTAACCCTTAGGAAAGCGGCAACGGATCCTATGGCACCAAACGGTAGGGCGTTGAGGCCCACTGACGTGGGGTCCTCAACGCCCGGCTGATTGACGAACATCCTCAAGAACTCTCGGTCCTGACAAGCCACGGGGAATTGTTTATAGGCGGCCTTCAGATCATATGTCCTTCCGCACAGAGACATGCAATGATCTTTCGAGAGGCCGAGTGCGTAAGCCAGCATGGAAGCCATCCGATCTATGGCATGCACAACAAACTTTTCCACCGTTCCGACCGTGGCATTCAAACAAACCACAGCAACTGCAGTCGTCGATGACTCTAATCTTGCCATTCTGAGAGATGCCAAATCTCCTAGCAAAGACCCTGAAATCATCCTCGACTTTAGGTGCTTGCCAAATCCATCCACCTTGGAGTTCGGCCAAGGTTTCTTCCCATGTGGCTGCCTCCAGGTCAGGATCTTGCTTCGAGGACATTTTATCGCGAGTAGCTTTGTTCAAGCCATCGGACAACAGCCTCAAAGTGTCAAGCGAGAATTCCGGCCGCCGGACTTGCTTGGGGAAAGCGTGGCTCTCGGGCAACCAACCACTGAGCGGGAAACCACTTTTCATGTCTTCAATCAGACGCGTGTCAGGCAACCCATATTCATCAATCATTTCCTGCCAAAGCAACAGCCTCTTTCCTTTAAGAATTTGCCGCACATGCCCAGGCAAAGAGGCATGTAATGCCTGTTCCTTTGCATGCAACTCCTTAGCCCTGGCGGACCACTTGGCAACAAACTTGAGGCGATGCTTTGCTAAGTTGGCCTCGTCACCAACTATGTTTGCCTGAACGACCTCTTTTAAGGTCGGCTCAAGATTCGAAGAGAACGAATGTGGATGCCCAACACTGACGGCCCTCTCGACAAATTTCTCTGGTGCAAGGGGAATCCCAAACCTAAAAACCTCAACCACAGAGGAGGGGGTAGGGTTGGCAATTCGGCAGTGCAACCCCACGGATGCAACACGTTTCTCGGCCTGCACTTCACCCCACGTGGTCAAATGCCGAGAAATGAATGCACCTCCTGGTGGAGCCAGCGACTGTGGAGATGCCCCGGTAGTGGCTTCTGCCACCACATGCACGAAGTAGCCAAACTCAGGCAAGAGCCCAGGCAACTTCTGTGGCTGCAAGTCTAGCACCATGCGATTCGTTGAAGAGTGATGCTTCTGGAAGGCTGAAGGAAGTCCGGAGTCATCGCAAACACCCTTTTTAAGAACATCAGCTCTAAGAAGGCCAGCCACCCTCTTACACAGAAGATCTGGATAAGCTTGGAGCTCCAATCCGACAGAAAATTTTCCCTGCTTGGACACTGGTGCCCAAGAAGCATGGTGATGCTCATTGGACACACCTGGGCAAGAGCTACAGAGAGGGCTCAGGAAGTTAGAAGAAGACCACAGCAGAATCGGCTTGGGTCTGTCTCCTCCATGAGCACACAAGTCGAAGGGCACCCAGAAAGATTTGGGGCTGCGAGCCTCGACCGACCTAAACCAAGAGGTTTTCCAAAGAAGTGAATCAGCTGGGTTTTCGACAACACACCTGATGTCCAAACGTGTGGCCGCTTCAAGCACGGAGCACACAGCCTCGAAGATCAAGTTGGCAGTCTCCAACCGATGCTTATTGACCTTGGTCAAGTCATGCACTCCATCAGGAAACTCATCACTTCACAAAGGTATCGGCACTTGCTTACCATGAGACTTGAGCTGGGGCAAGCTGCGGCTGCGCGCCCTGCACGTAGTACTACAGGGCAGTCGTGCCCAAACCATTGCAATGCGATCGGCATCATGTGACAGCATCTGGATGAGGCCTGCAACCGCATCTGGCTGGGTAAAATCGAACTGCATGACCCGAATAGGCCCTCTCTGAGGCCGACGGTCGAGTGCCAGGGTCTGGAAATTCAAGGAGTTACAAGCTTTGCTTATGGCTGCAGGGCCACAGCAAAGCTCAACAACAATGCAATCCTGGAGTCGAAGGTTGGGCTCCGGCTGTGCCTTGAAAGATTCGCCTGTGGCACTTGGCTTTTCCAAGGTAAACCCACAGCAAACGTCTAAGGCGGAGAGGTGTTCGCTAAATCTGGTGCAATAACTGATCAAGACACATCTCCTACCCACCCAAGGCAAAGTACAATGTTTCGCCTTGGTGGCCGAAAGCCACTGGGGGCCTTCGTGAAAACTCAGGAGCTCGCCCCTGAGGTTCGGATCCTCAGGACATGGAATGCACCCATCACTTGATTGAAACCAGACTTCGCCACCTTTGAAGTCTGTAAGTGGCACTATCAAGTTCCAACTGTCCGGCTCATTGTTTGCATCGATGTGCAAGCTGCTTTGACACTGGTCCAAGAAAATAAATGAAGTGAAAGGGGCACCGTGCAAGCACCGCTGCAAAAACTTACAGATCAACTCAACTGCACTTGCAAAGTCCTTGGTCGCTGAAAGCAAACCAACGACCCCGCCATGCACATAACTCCCTGCCGCGAAAGATTGGCCTCTCCCATCGGATGGCCGAGGAGAGAGAGATTTTGGCAGGGCATCAAACAAAGACAAAATGTCACTGCGATCAAGCTCTTTATGGCGCAAGGAATCCACAAGCTCTGAAAGATTAGAGGCCTCCCCAATCCCCCGTCGTCGGTGTCAAGGCCTCTGACAGTTGTTGGCTCCGGAACTTCTCCCCAGTTTCCTGGCAAAGTCACAAAAGGCTTTTATAAGTATATATATATACATACATATGTGTATATATATATATACATACATACATACATACATACATACATACATACATACATACATATGTGTGTGTGTGTGTCTGTATAACTTTTCTAGATATACTATATACTACTATATACACACACACACACACCCCATGGTCCTGGTGGCGGGTCATCGGAATAATCCACTTCTTCCTTCATGACGGTCTTCTCGGCAGTCACACCATCCGAGGAGGCCGCACCATCCGAGGATCCTGCAATGTTCTGTGCCGTGTGCGGGGGCATACTTTCACATAAATAAAACAGATAAAGATGTATATTATACACACAGTCCTCGGGCACGGTCACTTGGTGGCATTGGCAATGGTGGTGGATGCTTTCTCCACGGGGTATCCTCCTTCACCTTTTCCTTGTCCGTGTCCTTGCCCTTTTCCTTGTCCTTGTCCTGCTCCTCTAGCCTGTTTGCCTCCTGCTCCACGAAGCTGTCCACCGTGTAGGCGAGGAAATCTTCGAAGCTGAGAGTGTCGTTCGTCTTCTTTTCCACCTCCCAGCACTCCTGCAAAAAGTTCCTGTCGGACTGGGTCGTTACTTTGTGCTTACTGTACCAACTTCTCGCACAGCACCACCGTCTTCGCAACGAAGTCGCCACAGTCCATTTCCGAGCCGTCACCAGGCAGCTTCTCCACCGCTTGCCGCCACATTCCTCGCATCTTGTCCCGAAACTGGTAGGGTTTTTATGGTTTTTAGGGTTTATAAATAAACCCTACATATAATTCCTGAACCTGCCTGATCCTCCTGGATCGGCTCCATGGCGCCCGGAAGGCTTCACTTGTTCTCCCCATGCCGCCGCCAGCTTCGACATGCTCTGTGTTGTGGGCATACAGTCCGAATTTTCGGATTGACCTTGTCCCATTTCCTATCCACTTGATCCAGAATGGCTTCTCACATGCACACAGATTGCGAAGTTTTGCACACAACACCTACTCGGGAAAAAGGGCGGTCAGAAAACTATGTACAGACTACACAACACAAAATCTGTATACATACACACAGCATCCTGCAATCACACTATCTACACCACAGGGGCCATCCACAGCCCTCGTGCACAGAAAATCTATATACATACACAGCATCCTGAAATCACTATATACACCAGAGGGGCCATCCAGCCCTCGTGCACAAAAAAATCCATATACATACACAGCATCCTGAGATCACTATATACACCACAGGGGCCATCCAGCCCTCGTGCACAAAAAA
>CAJNJA010016114.1:0-11483 GCA_905231915.1 Symbiodinium necroappetens | reverse complement strand
TGAAACTGTCCGTCAACAATGTGCCTTCAAGAGCTACTGGTATATGCCAGATACTTGAATGTCAGTTACAGTTGGCTCGGTGCAGATCAAAATCAACAGCGGGCTTCGTGCCCGGGTGCCTCAGTGCAGAGATTGCCTGTGCGTCCGCGCCACGGAAACTTTCCAAAAGGTCCCGTCCAGTCTGGGTTCCAGATTGCCGTAGGATCGACACATGCCACCTTCGCACAGGTCCGAGTATGTGCTGCTCGAAGGACGGTCGCAACACGGCTTAGGGCACCGAGGCAGCGGTCGCGATGCATGAGGTGCGCTCACAAGCTGGCATTTGCCAGAAGCTCGGATGCCTGCTTGCTTGGTTAGGCCGGAGCAGAAAGTGCCGATGCGTCCACACGGAGCAATGTTCTGTCGGCTCCATGTTGCTTCATGGACCCACCAATGCCATGTCGCACAAGGCCCAGTGTGTGCTTGGCAGGCACGTGGCAGGTGTTCGTCGAAGACAGTTCAGATCCCATTCCGGGAACCACTAGCTTCCGCGTTGTCTTCGTGCGAAAAGTGGCCTCGAGAACAGGATCCCACCGCATTCCCTTATGTGCCGAGTCTGCTCTTTGCTCTCTGTCTTCACCTAGAGGTGGCTTGTCGATGGCAAGGATCTCCCTCTCCTGTCTGCGGCTTCGGTTGAACTGCAGAAGGGCTGGTCTGTAAGCTTACTGCCTCTGCCCAAGGCAGGCTTTCAAGGTCACGCGGCGATGGAGGAAGCGCGTGGCAGCCTAGTACATGGGGTGCTCCAGCTGTAGCATCAGCGGACGCCTGCCATGGCATCTGTCTTCGAGAGTTGGAGAGACAAAGGGTGACAGGAGCCTTGTTTGACTGGCCATTTGTGCAGCGGCACAGCACTCGTTGCTGATGTCGCCTTTGTTCAGCAGATGTAAGCTCGTGCCCTGCAAATCGTGCAACGCTGGATCCAGGGTTGCAAGCCTTGGAAGCAACGTCGTTTCTATTTGGCTTGAGAGTGAAGCCGGAGGTCTCAACGCACAGGACTGGACACTGCTGAGCCCGTGGTACGCAGCCTTCTCCACTCCGGGCAGTGTCCGGCTGCATGGGGCCTTTGCAGTCACATTCGGGTCTTTACCGGCTGCACTGTTCATGTACAGATAGCTCGAGAGTCCGCGCCGACGCCCCGAGCGGCTGGCTCAGAGCAAGACCACACCACCTTCTGAAGCTTCCCAGGCGACCCGCCTGCATAGTTGGAGCGGAGGATCCCTGGTGCCTGCAGGCCCAGGACTCGCAGTGCATCATTGCCTGCTGCGGGCTGGCCCTGCCTGGATGTGGAGTTCTTGGAGATGCTGGAAGCTGTGGGCTTAACCCGTCGTGTCTTTCAGCTGAGGGTCACAGAACCGAAGAAGGCATGGCTACATGCTTCCTCGAGGGAAGCCCAGGCCTTGCGGCCTCATCGGGCTGCAGGGTCCTGGTGAAGCACCGCTCTCGGGCACCGCGCCCTCTTTGACGGTCCCCCTTGCCCCGCTTGCTTCATTCACCGTGAACTGGCGACTTGCATGTGGCCAGACACGCTGTGGGGCATTGGCAACGCTCTCCAAGCCTGCCACTTACCGCTCGTTTCTGGAGCCGGCGAGAACGCTACCTGAATGCGCTGAAGCCGAAGCACTAGACGGAGCGCGTCGCTGTGGGGAACTTCTCCCGATGTGCTTCCAAAGGGCGGGCCAACTCTGCACTGCGATCATCCTGTTTATCGAGATGCCGATTCTCGTGGGCTCGACATGCTCGACGTGCTTCTCAATTGACTGAATCATCTGAATCCCGAGCACCTATAAAAGTAAAGTCCGCAGTGAGGCCGTCGGACCAATGGCAGCTGCCCAGATGTTTAGCCACGACGTTTCTCTTTCCTCGCTCTCTTTCGCAATGTCACAACTGTCACTTCCCTCCACCGCGCGGCCGCGGATTCGGCTGCGCCTCCGCCGATGAGTGCCGCATCGAGTTGAGGAGCTCAGCAGGGCTGCCAGTACCATCGAGGATCATCGAGGAGCGGGGGTTGAGCAGTACTTGCAGCTGTTTGAGGCACGTCGCAGGAGCCTTCTCGGTCTTGTGTGCCGCAGAGTCCGGGAGCAGTGTCCTCTTCCTGCCTTCGCCCATGTTGCTTCGAGCCTTCGATGTCTCTGGCAGAGACCCAGTGTCTGCCGCGGTAACACCCTCGCTTCTGAGGTTGGCAAGCAGGCAGCCGGGAGCTATCTGCAGCTTCCGGCCGCAGAGCTAACACCCACTACTCTTTGATGCGAGGTGCTTCGATGTGCTTCGCGGCCTTCCGTGGGCGGACTTTGTGGCGCTGAGCCTCCGGTCCCTTGGTCCTCGTAGTCTTCGAGCTCGCTGCCCCCAGAGCCCCAGAGCGTCGCAGCTCCCGCTCCCGCAGACCTGCCGCGCCGTCTGACTGTGGCATATTGAGCAGGTCCTTCAGCTTCAACTCCCGCAGCGCACCCATGGCAGTCTTGGAGCTCGAAGGCTAGATGGCAGTTTATACGAGGCACTGCTCTTTGTAGGCTCCAGGGGTTGAGACCTCAAGCAGGTTGCTGCAGGACGTTGACATAGTCCAACCGTTTCATCGTTGGACCCTACTTTGCATCGAGCATCGGCAGATGTATCTGGTGCTTCAGGCATCGCTGCTTCGCAGTGCCGCAAGGAAGGCTCCTGGCGCCAGAAGCGGTTCCGCACCCTTCGTCCTCGGTCCCTAGGCCCGCAGGCTCAGCGCCACCAAACGTACGTGAGAGATTGACCCGGCACGCTGACACGCTGTGATTGCGTCTCGTTCGCCCGAGGCCTTGAAAAGCAGGGAAGGTTTGGGGCCTATGTGGGTCCTGGGATGTTGATTGTAGGGTTCAGGGGCTTTCAGGGTCCTGCAACGAGCAGGGCGATTGATGCAACATGTAACAGGGGCACATCCGTCGTATAGAGTCCGGCCCCCCGCGGTTCGTGCAGTTGAAAGATTCTGATAGAGGCTCTCGCGATTTACCGGGTGGGATTGAGGCCGTGCAAGTTTGGAGCCAGAGTTCGATCTTGCGCCGCGGAGGGAGCCTGACAAGTGCACGTCTCCACGACTTCGCCTTGTCAGAGCGGGCTGCAGCACGATCTTTCGTGCCATCTGTGCCAGCATCAGCATGCAGCTAGCCGTGGACGTGAGGCGCAAGAGCCGTGGGTGGTGCTGGGCAAAGGCTTGGTCAGGTTTGGCATGGAAGCTGCAGTTGCCAGGCGCACTTCGGTGCTTGCTGGCTGGCCTGAAGCACGTGCCGGTGCCTCAAGGCTCGCAAAGACTCACGGCCCAGGCACGTCTTGTCGGTTGCACCAGGAAGACCCCGCGGCCGACGAAGGCCCAGGGGCACTTTGAGGGCAGCGGGCTGACACAGTCCTCGTGCAGAGCACCCCGGCCTGCCTGGCCTACAACATGGCGGCGACCGCGCTTTGGTGGGCTTCTGCGGCTGGCATCCGTGAAGCGGGCCCTTCGTCTGCCAGCCCAGAATGTCTTGTCCAAGCACCAGAAAACCGCAAGCTCAGCAGGCCGGCCGACGTCGTGACGTCGAGTTTCGGTGCTCGCGAAGCACTTCGCCAACGCACATGGACCTTGTCCCAGGAGGATGCGCCGACGGCATCTCCTTGAGACCGAATCATCGTTCATAGAGCCGGTGGCCTTCCCCAACTTCTGCTTTCGCTGTTTGAGTTCTGGCATGACCATGGGTACAGGGCGCACCATGGTTGGAAGTCCCTGGACGGCGGGCGTGTCCTTGCCGTTACCTTCGTGGATCCTAGTCCGCTGTCGGACGTGCTGGTGAGGCATTTTGGCTTCAAAGAGGCAGAATGCTGGGCCCACACCAGGCTGCCATGTGAGTAGGCACCCGGCACTTGCAAGCCTGTCAGTCACAGCAGCTCTTCTCAAAAACGCGTTGCTCTGCACAAGCGCAGCATGCTGGGCCGAGAAGTTCACGGCTGCCTGCTTTCAGCGACATCGCACGTCCGTTCTCGCGAAGATCCTGATGAGTACCGTGCTAGTGTTTTTGGTTGAGGCCAGATAGCTCCTCGACGTGGTCGCTCTCCGTGGCTTCTGCATGCCGCAGAGAGGCAGAGTGCAAGCTGGAGGCCTCCGAACGTCGGGGTTTCTGGAGGGACTGGAGGCCCAATACTTTCAGTGCAGGTGCAGCCTCATTCACTCTTCAAGGTGTGTTGTTGAGTTCAGAATTTGTAAGCTGGTTGGGAAGGGGCTTTTCTGATCTTGACTCACCGCCCGTAGCCTTGGGCTCCATCCAGCATCATCCCATAGCTCTGCTTCGACTTTTCTCCCACCCAGCCCTGATATTCACTGGGGATTGATGGGCGGTGAGGTCAGACCCTGTGCGCGAGGATGCTTTCGGTCTTTTGACCTCTCCTTTATGTCCGTTCTGGCATTGTCCTAGCGACCTACCAGACCCAAGGTCTTAGATCCGTGAGGTCCATCACCTTTCAGCTGAGCTAACATGTGCTGAGAAAGAGTGTGATGCCAAACAGTTCTCCCCAGAACGGCACAAGCACACGTCCGCAGTTGCCAGAAGTTTTCCTTACTTTGATATGAGTTCTGTCCGACATGCCACAGCCATGACGGCCAAAACGGCCTCAACCTTTGCACGTCTGCCAGCCCAGAATTTCTTGTTCAAGCAGCACGGGAGGCGGGCTGCCCTGCATCAGTGCCAGCGCAGCAGGCCGGACTCGCGAGGACTGAGTTGAGCGGACGCGGCCTGGCCGACGTCGTGACGTCGCGTTTCCGTGCTCGCGAAGCTCTTCGTCAACGCACATGGACCTTGTCCCAGGAGGATGCACTTATGGTTCCTAGAGCCGGTGGCCTTCCCCAACTTCAAGGGGCTGGCAGCTGCTAGAAGTTCAAAGACATCGCCTCCTCTCTAGGGAAAAGTCTGAAGAGAGCCCACCTTCTGGAGGGCAGTCCTGAAAGGCACGAGGCTGACACTTGCGCTTCGAGCAGCGCAGACGGCGTTGCTCTCAGCCGTTTTTTGAGTTGCAAGAGCCACCCGAAGGCAAAGTGCGCGAGCAGCTGCTGCGCTAAACGCTGTCTGGTGCAATCCAATGTGGAGGTAGGCATGTCGCAGCGTGGCATGCGTTAGGGTGCAATGTTGCAACCTTCACTGACCTCAGCGTGTTAATTTTCACCGGCAGCCACGTGTTTTCAATGGAAGCACGTGTTGCGCTGAACATGGGTCGCACCGTCGCACCATGTGCACGTAAACTAGAGAGCGTGAACCTGCAGGTTTTGTAAGCTTCCGGGATAGACGGCACATGTTGTAACGAGGCAATCTGTCAATACGGAGTGTTTCAATGCAGTCTTGGCAGACAGCAGGACCGGTGAATCATGAGACTTTGCTGGCAGAGTTTGCTCGCTGATTGAACGTCGAATGATGCAAGCTTCCAGCGAGACACAAGGCAGATCACCCAAGTGCTTTCGCTGTTTGAGTTCTGGCATGATGATGGGTACTGGCTGCCTCATGCTGGGAAATCCCTGGCCGGCAGGCGTGCTTTCCGTTAGCTTCGTGGATCCTAGTCCGCCTTCGGACATGCTTGTGAAGCACCTGCCAACGGAAGGCTTTTCTTGCATGTGAACGACAGGCCGGCATGAGAACGCCCAGGTTTCGGCAGGGCACGGCCTGGCAGCCACCATCACAAGGCACTACCTCCTGTTGCAGGGTCTGTTGTCCCGAGACCGGCAAAAGCTCGCAGCTGCCCCACGTTTTCGGCTTGGTTTCAAGTCCGTCGTGACATCGCGTTTCCCTGCTCGCGAAGCACTTCGTCGACGCACATGGACCCTGTCCCAGGAGGATGCGCTTATGGCCAGAGCTTGCGGAGGCGGAGGCCCTTCTCCGTGGGCAGTCCTGAAAGGCACGAGGCCGACACTTGCGCTTCGAACAGCGCAGACGGCGTTGCTCTCAGCCGTTCTATGAGTTGCAAGAGCCACCCGAAAGCAAAGTGCGCGAGTAGCTGCTGCGCTAAACGCTGTCTGGTGCAATCCAACGAATCCAACGTGGAGGTAGGCATGTCGCGGGCCGAACACTTGCATGTCTGCGCGCCCAGAATGTTTTATACTTCGTGTCCAACCGGCGAAGGAAAGGCTTGCTCTGCACGTCCCTGCACTAGTCCAAGCGCAGCAGACCGGACCGCGCTGTCTGCTTTGAGCAGATACGATCTGGCCGACGTCGTGACGTTGCGTTTCCTTGCCCGCAAAGCTCTGTCCTCTCTCTGCCTCTCTCTTCCTGCCCAGAATTCCAGTTAGGCCCACCCAGTAGACCAGTAGTTGCATAAAATTGCCAGCAAAAGTTCTAGCGTAATGAAGAAAGGGTCGGTGAGCAGTACTTGTATCTGTTTGAACACGTCGCAGGAGCCTTCTCGGTCTTGTGTGCCGCAGAGTCCGGGCGCAGTGGTGCTTCGATGTGCTTCGCGCCTCGCAGTCTGACTCTGGCCAAGGGAGCCTTCAGCTTCAACTCCCGCAGCGTGCCCATGGCAGTCTCGTTCGCCCCGAGGCCCTGAAGTTCTGGGGCCTATGTAAATGGGTCTTGGGATGCTGTAGGGTTCAGGGTCTTTCAGGGTTCTGCACCGAGCAGGGCGATTGATGCAACAGCAGGGGCACATCCGTCGCATAGGATCCTAAGAGTGGGACGTGAAGACGGAGTCCGGCCCCCCGCGGTTCGTGCAGTTGAAAGATTCTCATATAGAGGCTCCCGCGATGTACCGGAGGCCGAGGATTGAGGCCGCGCAGGTTTGGAGCCAGAGGTGCACGTCTCCACGACTTCGCCTGGTCAGAGCGGGCTGCAACACGATCTTCCGTGCCATTTGTGCCAGCATCAGCACGCAGCTAGCCTTAGATGTGAGACGCAAGAGCCGTGGGTCCATTGTCCCCACCTGGCTGCCCTTAGTTCGGGTTTTCAAGTCTTTTTGAAGTATTTAAAGGCTTCCAATGTGTGCCCAAACCCCCTCCGCCCCCACCGCCCTCACCGCCCCCACCGCGCTCAGCGCTTCGTCCACCCCCACGCCCTCAGTCCTGGTGGGCAAAGGCTTGGTCAGGTTTGGCATGGAAGCTGCAGTTGCCATGTCGCCGCTGTGCTACGAGACACGTGCCGCTGCCCCAAGGCTCCCAAAGACTCACGGCCCAGGCACGTCTTGTCGGTTGCACCAGGACGGCCCCGCGGCCGAAGAAGGCCCAGGGCACTTTGAGGGCAGTGGGCTGACGCAGTCCTCGTACAGAGCACCCCGGCCTGCCTGGCCTACAACATGGAGGCGACTGCGCTTTGGTGGGCTTCTGCGACTGGCATCCGTGAAGCGGGCCCTTCGTCTGCCAGCCCCGGGGATTTCTTGTCCAAGCACCAAAGAACCGTTGTTCTGCACCAGCGCAAGCGTCGGCCACAAAAAGACCCACACAACAGCTGCCGCTTGAGGTCGTCCGGGCCCTGCTAGGGCTATTCTGCTTCACAGAGGAAGCAGTCGACCTCCTCGAATCGGCAGCTTTCCGCCGCCTTTCCGCCGCCTCAACATCTCTGCTTACAGAAAGGCAAAGTGCAGGCCCCACGGCAGGTTTGTTCTAGCATATCAGTGCATGCGAGGAATTCGCAAGCTCTGGAGGCTGTCGGGGTTTCTGCAGGGCCCGGAGGCGTCAAACGTCGGGGGATCAACGCCAGCCTCAGTAGAGCCGCGGAGGCTGATCCAGGCTGCTCGCTTCGTGTTGCAGATGAGTGCGGCATGCAGATTTCTGCCCTTGGCTGCCGGGAGTCGCAGCTCGGGGCCCGTTGTGGCAAGCAGTGATGTGCACGTGCTATCAGCCATGCTCTTTCGAAGTGGGTCCTTGCATGGTCCCTCTCTTTGCCCGCCATGTGTTTCTGAGACTTCTCTAACAATGTGTGTTTCCGTGTTTTTAAGCTTCAGAAGCCTGGCGCTCAGCACCGTGGGATCGGCAAAGGTGGCCTGCGGACAAGAACGCCTGCTGGTGAGGGTCTCCGAGCAAGCGATGCGCTGCCGGTATCTTTCGCCGCCCGACGTGGATGTGTCGGTGCTTGTCGGTGAGCGCACTCTTCACCACCTGGCATCTCGTCCCGCCTCTGTCCTCACACTCTCATGGCCAGTGGGCCGTGTGAGGGTTGAACTTGGCAAGGTCCACCGCCGCGCCTTGCCACTCTCATATGGTCACCCCTTCAATGGCCCTGGCCCTTTGTGTACTGCTACACGCACTTGCGTTGGTGGTGCCGTGCTTGCCCCGAGTTGCCGTTGTCGTTTTGCGCCTTGGTGTGAGATCTCCGACACCTCGCTGGTCGGCGGCCCGTGCTTCCGGAAGCCCACGGCAGAGGCGAGAGTGGGTAGGAGCACGCTGCCTTCTCAAGAATTGCTGAAGGTGCTCCACGTCGTATGAACAGCTCCGTTGAATCCCAGAAATTCTTCGGATTCTGCGGCTCTTTGGGCCTGCAAGGGGCAGCCGCAGCCCGCAGCAGGAAAGTTTCTTGCATATGCAACGGTGCCCGCTCAAGCCTATGCTACAGCAGCTGCCCCTGGGTTTGGAGCTCTCGTGCAGTCTCGTTATGTCCTTCTTGCTGCTTACAAAACCTTCACTTTCTGGGCAAGACCCCCTTGCTGATCTCGATGGTCACACCTGCCCATCGACCTCGATTCTCGTTTCAACGGACAGGCCAGTCCAGACCCCGCGAGAGAGTAAAAGGGTCCATTCTGCGCAATGGATACTTACGCCTTGTTGGACAGTTCACTCTTGGTATGCAGAAGTTGCTCATGACTCATGACACTGCCGACATTTATTCAGCAGTTCAAGTTTCCCGGTCAAAGAAGGGCCGTTTCCGGTCATGCAAGTTGAATATCCATGTGTCAGTTGGCTTGGCTGACAGATGCCGGTTTGAAGGAGTGTACAGGAGGGACGTGAAAGGGTAGAGTGTTGCTTGTCGGTGAAGTTTATAACACGTCAAGATTTGACATGCTCTTGAGTGGAAGATGCACAAGCTTATTCGTTCACGCCGACCGTTTACCGCCATAGTCTGATCGGTTGCAGTAAGGCGCATCTTGCAATGTTGTTCTATGCCGCATCAGCTATCCCGGCTCTCAAACCTCAGACGAATCGACTTTTCTCGCTCACGCGAGTGGCAGCATTCTGTTAGCAGTCGGTGCAAGCATATATAAACATTCGCTACCTTGACTATACTCCATGCCTTGTCAAGAAGTCTGCATGGATATGTTGCGTCTCAAAGACAACCTGTCTTTCCTTTCCTGGCTCTCTCGAGCTGAATCGCCTCCTTGCGCAGACGAAGCGTTGCGGGCGCGGGGCATTCGACAGGTCACCAAAACAGGTTACTACGAAAGGCCTGGCCAACTCTCTGTGTCAAATTAGCAGCTCTTTTGTGAAAATAACTGTGCATGATCTCCTGTCCATTCCATGTCCATTCCATGCAAGCTGCTCTCTGCTGATTGTTGCTGTCCTACACTTGACTGCTCCAGGTGTCGAATGTTGATTGCGTGCTTGCTTTGACAAGGGGCTTCGGACATGATTGCCGTTGTGGTAGTGTGCGGTTTGTCTTGGCATTGCAGAAAGTCCAAGATCGGGCACGTTTGGGCTGTTGACAGTTTCCTGTAAAAGATGTAAAAGCCATGGTCTAAGACAGTGCTTTGGACTCTGGCAACGGTGGCTCTTAAAGCATCCATGACAGCTTGCCCATTTCACGCTTCGCATGAGGACACAGCAACGGAGCAGTTGTTAGTTAGGCCATGACAGTCCCCGCAGCAGCCCAGTGCAGAGTCCATCGTGGTGATGTAAGCATTCGTTGCATTTCTTCCTTTCAGCTTCCATGGATCTTTGTTCGCAGCGCGGTGCAGGATGAGGCTCGAAGCTTCAAGAGACTTTGGATTGAGTGGACGTGTTAAACGCATTTTTGTTACTGCACATCTCTTGCCCGTCCTGCCTTTTAGATGCTTGCGGTTGTTGCGAGAGAAGGCAGTCCTCATCGATGCCCCAGGCCTTTCAGGATCTGAGCCTAGCGAAAGTCTGGGCAGGCGCCCGCGTGGCTCCGCCTTCCCGATTCGTCGTCGGGACAGAAGGCGCTGGGTCTGTCTTGTCATGTCTGTGAGCGCGCTTAGGGGAAGCCTTGGGCACTGGAGGATACGTAGCTCCACTGCTTGGGAGTCGGATGGATTTTTCAGCCTTTCTGCTTCAGGCACTCGCTGCTTCTGCCGGCGCCCTGACAGGAGGCTTGCTCTTGCGCAGGTGCCGGAGCCCTGGGCTGGGGCTGGTAGGATCTGGCCTATTGATGGGAACATTCTGTTGCACTGCATAGCAGACAGAAAAATTGGGCAGCAGCCATGTGCTGTTTGGGTCCTGGCAGGTGCAGCTGAAGTTTGAGGACCTGATGGCCTGGAGTGTGAATGCCCAGTCTGAGGCATACTCATGAGTAGATCCCTGAGCCTTCACCTGCCATCCCCTGTCCTGCCTCGGTTTGGGTTGCTGAACAAGCAAGGCCAGGTGGTCTTGCCCTGCTTGCGAAGCAACTGCATGGCACGAGGAGGCCTTGAGGCGTCCCGAGACGAGTTCCACAGTTTCCTCGATCGCTGCGGTCCCAAAGGCTTGTTTGCCTGTGCCAGATACTTGGATGTTGGCTTACTCAGCTCAAAGTATGGGTGCCCTGTGCACACAGAAACGCACTCGCTAGCCGCCAGGGGCGGGCTTTACTCGGGTTGTTGCTATCGACGTCCTGCGAGTCTGCTTTGTGTCATCCAGTCCAAGACCGTAGCCTCTGGCGTCGCCAGAAGCACTACTTCAGGCTAGAACGCCAATGCAGGGCAGCAGCGATAAAGACAGGCTGTTGTGCTGTCAACACTTTCACAGACCCAAAGCATTCCATGCAGGGGGTGCCCGTGAGCGCCAGCAAGATGGATTCGGACGGCTCGCTCGAAGTTTGGGTCGCCGACGGGATGACTCCTCGTCGGCGGCCCATAGTGTGGCATGTGCAGCTTTCTTGGTCTGCTGGGAGGACAACTTGCGGGCCTGGTGTTGGTTTGCTCTGCCGATTATACTCGGTGACTCACACAGTGCATACCGTGCAGCCGGATTTCGCGCGTCTTGTCACGCGGCGCGCACTCGTCGCGAACGGGCAGCTAGGACTACGACGGTCGTCGCTGATTCTGGAGTCCCTTGATGCAGCGGCGTGTGCAAGTTCAGACTCCGTGTGCCCGAGACAAACTTGGCGTTCTCGGTGCATGGCCGCCAACTCTGACTGTCGGGCGTTTGACTCGCAGGAATTCTCCGTCTCCCACCCAGGGTTTAGGGGCAGCTCCCGCGGCTTTGGTCTAGCTCAACTTGTGCACGTAGCGGGGCCCTTCTCTGCACTCTTCGCGATGGCGAGTTCGACGCCTCCCAACGCCGCTTGTGCCAGGTGCTTTGATTGAAACTGTCCGTCAACAATGTGCCT
>CAJNJA010016113.1:0-11483 GCA_905231915.1 Symbiodinium necroappetens | reverse complement strand
TAAAAACACGACGCCGCGCAAGGGCGAGCGCAAGTTCGGCGCAAGGTGATACTACTACTACTGCTACTACTACTACTACTACTACTGCTACTGCTACCGCTACCGCTACCGCTACTGCTACCGCTACCGCTACCGCCACTACGCTCCCACTCCTGCGGCTACTGCTTGTTGAGCTCAAAGCTTCACTCCAAAGCAACGCAAGGAATAGTTCGAAATGACATCTCGGCTCCTTTACTTAACAAAAGCCCTAAACAGCTAGAAGCCTTGCATCCGAAGCCTCAAACCTGCACCTGAAGCCCAAGACCCTACGTAAGAGATCCATGACCCCTGAAGCCCTGAAATTCCCTGTGCATTTCAATACTATTCTGGGAGACTCCTTATTAAAATTATAGTATACTATACCCTAAAACCCTATTCTAATTCTTGAGGCTCCTATAGCCAAGAGCACTGATCACGCCAAGAACGATCAGCCCAGAGCTCCACCGTTGCTCTGTGCCTGGAAGCACGAGACCGAAAGATCAGAAGCAAAACGTCAGGCCGTCGATTTAGGGTTTAGGGTTTAGGATGTAGGGTTTAGGGTTTAGGGCGACCGCAGCAGCTGTACTACAACCACCAGCACCAGTAGCAGCAGCAGCAGCAGCAGCAGAAGTATCAGCAGCAGCTGGGGGAGGGTGGCTTTCCATTCCCGAAAATGGAGTTCCGGTTCTCCTGTTGGTAATGCTCGAAAGTGAAGTTTCCGGAGACCAGATCACAACTTTCGTTGGAACCGGTTGAGGGTTTTGGGGCTTAGGGCTTAGGGCTTAGGGTTTAGGGTGAAGCTGTAAGTCCGGAAACGAGCTCAACAGGATTACTACAGCATGGCCTGCAACGGTCCCTCCTCCACCAGAACTTGGAGGGTGCCGGGTCTTCGGGAACTGTTAACAGCGACATGAATGTGAGCTCTAAACCCTCAACCCTGAACCCATTAGAGTCACTAGAGACTCTGAGTGAGCTTGTCTTTCCAATCTCAGCCTGGCATGTATCGCAACTCTGAACCGCCTGCTCCGACCCTAGCAACCCATGCAAATCTTGAACTCAACGCCACACCTTTGAACTGTAGCTTGCACTATGCCAAGCCGCGCCGTGCTGGCTTGCCGAAGGTTATCATCCAGAGGAAGTAGCAACCGCACAGAAGAAGGCTCACGATGGATCCAACGAGCGTGACTTCCCCAATCATCTTTCCTCAAGGTCGCAGTAAAAGGCACGACTGGGAAGCTCCGGCATGACTCTGCGCAACGCCGTCCCTGCCTCCTTGAGACACATCTGGCTCGTTTGCAATGAGGTTGAACAGACCTAACACAGTCAAAGATTCGTGAAAAATCCCCCAGGCAGCTCCACAGAACTTCATGCTTTGAACACTTAAACGTTTAAGCAACAAAAGCATGCAGAGGCCCATTTCTGTGCATAGAACAGCGATGGAACCAGCCATCATGGAGAAGGTGGAAGCCACCCGATGCGACTTTAGCTACGTCGGCTTCCCTTCGCCGCATCTTCTTTGGGGACCCAGCTTGTGCACTCATATAGAGCCGGTTTCATACTGTGTGCATACTGACTCTCGCCTACCACCTCAAAAACAAAACCTCTACATCTATGATCGAAGGCGCATAGATGCAGCAAGTGACCCGAAGGGCTCTGAAACTATCATCGCACACGGCGCCAACTCGCAGTTACAAGCCGATCACCAGCCCGTAAGTTATTTAGGGTATATAGGGCTTCTATAAGGCTTCTATAAGGTATACAGACATTCTATAAGGCTCCTATAACGGTAACTACTCACCTGAAAAGAAGCCTCACAAGGCGAACAGAGGTGAGGCTTGGGCCATTGCTCACGAACCAGCCGCAAGAGGTGCCGACCGCCAGGAAAGCCACGTAAACCGTTCCATCCTGAGACACGGAAGCCGTGCAGTCTGACATTTTGTGGCTGCAAGTTGTGGTGCCTAGGAGTGTGCGCCAGTGGCAAGGGAAACATGTGCAGGGTTCTTAATGAGAAGAGTCCCTTCTGGAATCCTACTATTCCAATTTCTCTCTCGGGGTCCCCCTACACCCTAAACCCTAAACCCCCTGATTTTCTGCAAACCCATGTCAGTTCGCAGCCAAGGCTGGGCGAGAGCTGCTACTCCGCACAAAAGATGCCCCTGACGGCACTGTCATGCGACTCGCTTCTTTGAACAGAACCATACACCCCAAACCCTAAACCCTAAACCATACACCCCAAAGACATTTAAGTCGTAAAGCACAGAAACCACTTCATTCGTCAAGAAGCTAAACTCATAATATCTCATAATCATACAGGTCCTCGCAAGTAGGATTCCCAATGCTGAAAAAACGGACCGAGGCTGCAAAAAGATAGGCCCAAACCTCACGCCCAAACCTTCGTTCAAAAGAACGGAAAGTCCGTGAACGATCCCTGTTGCTCCCTGTGAAACTGTGAAACCGCTGACCTTAAATGCACACGGCTTCTTTGGTTGGATTCCTGAGCACTCAGCTTGTGCATTCTGCGATGGTCGACCTTCACCTATCCCCCGAGACAGGCACTTGCCCACCAATCCCCTTGCAAATCAAGCGTTGAGCTCGCAATCCAAGATTTCGGTGGATCGATGGGAGAATTAACTTCACAACTCTCTATCTAAACCACATTGACAAGCATTGGACTGATGCGAAGTGGCACTGAGAACTCGCTGTCGAGACCTGTTTTCACACATGCAAACCATGGCGCACAGCGAGGGGGTGAAGCTGTCGGGCATCAACTGCTCGGTTGAGTACTCCAGCTGCGGTGGAAACACGGTGCTCTACTTTGCAACGGGCCATTGATGTCAACTAGTCACTCAAACAGAAGCCTCCTGAATCGACTGAAGCTCGTGTTGGCCGCATTTCGCGAAAGCCCGAAAAGTGGTTTTGGTGCAGACGCCTGTAGGCTGCGCATGCTTCATCGGAGATCTAGCTTGATGCATTGCAGCCCGACGGTCTTACTATTGCGCGACAATACCCTAAACCCTAAACCCTAAACATACTACGGAAGCCTGGTTTTCAAACGCTGAAATTCGGTAGCCGGGTCTCCCCGACTCAAGGCATCACTCGCAAGCTTCCTTTTCTCCCAGTCGTGAATGCCATCCACGAGAGGCTTAGTAATTTAGGGGTTTTGAGTTTAGGGGCCGGATTTCGACCAAGCTATGTGCCAATCATAAGTCTTCTGGAAAATTTCGGAGCCCAACTTGCAGGACTTCTTTCAAAATGCCGGTGTTAGCGCTGGCGCAGGATCGTTCGCTCCAGGTCGCAAACAAACCAGCGTTGATCGGATGGCTGCCCTCTTTGCTGCTCCAGTTCATGCGGCTGCACAGCATCGAAAGCAAGACCATCACCCTTGCCACATCGGTACATGGGCCCATTGACGACCATGGTATGGTATTCGCCGTTCTCGCCCGACAAATCCAATCCACCTTGGCTTTTGCTTCGCATTTCGTCTACGGCGTGTTGGTCCAATCGCCGTCCTATCCACGAGGCATCGAAATGTGGCGACTTGACGCACGTGTACCGGATATCCAGGTCCACTTCAGGTGACAACATTTCTCGTAGCAGCTCCTCACGGTCCTGCTGCCAGAGTGGCAACTCTACCCCACACCACGGCACGTGCTTCTCACAAACTTCTGTGATAAAATTGGTGGTCATGCTGCCCACATAGTCAATGTCTCCTGTGACGAGGCAAGAAATGCCGGTATCTTGCACGAGCTGTTGGATGGCGGCTCCATAAGCCCGCTTGTAGTCTCCGTCATGGGCATCGGCATCGATTTCCTGGGCTCTTGTTTTGGCACTTTATTTAAGTTGCCATAGTAGGGATCTATCGTAAATAATAGGGTTTCCTTATTATGGTAACTTAAACAAAATCCCCTAACAAGAACCCAGTATCATACTGATAGAATCGCACGCCCGCAGCCTGGGCTTGCAGCTGCTGCCATTCTATCGGGTGCGCTCGGAAGCTGGCGGCTTTGGGACCGAATGCCACCAAAGCCACGACCTGGTACTGTGGATGGTAAAAATCCTGCATTACCTTCTTAGGACCCTAAACTATGGGAAGTATGATACATTCCTCATTATGATTTTGGGTACTTACCTTATCAGGACCCTAAACTGTGGGAATTATGGTACATTCCGCATTATGGGTACTTACCTTATAAGGGCCCTACAATATGGGAATTATGGTGCATTCCTCATTATGGGTACTTACCTTATTAGGACCCTAAAGTTCTGGGAATTATGGTACATTCCTCATTATGGGTACTTACCTTATTAGGACCCTAAAGTTATGGGAATCATGGTATATGAAGTCTCATTATGGGTACTTACCTTATTAGGACCCTAAAGTTATGGGAATTATGGTAACCCTAAACCCTAAACCCCTCATTATGGGTACTGCAGGATTTATATCATGTAGGAGTTTTGGGCTCGGCTCAGCCGATGACTGGATGCATTTCCTTTGGTTACACCGACAGTGAGTCTCCGGGCCTCGCGGGAGAAGCCGGGTTTAGGGTTTAAGGTTTCGGGTTTGGTCTAGGGTTGTACCGGGTTTAGGGTTTGGGGCGGGGTTGAGATCCGTTTCGTTGATTTCTAGGACCCCGACTCTCCGACTCTTGGACTTGGTGGCTCGCGTGTTCAATACTGGATAAAAAAAAGAAGTATTGCAGCCATGATCGAACTCTTCTCCCACGCAGAAATGCTGTCAGAGATCTTCTACGTGGGATCGTGGTCTAGGCCTCGCTAGTATCGTATCATGGATTTTGGTATATCATACTATACTCTCATACCTGATGCTGTATACTACGTTAAGTGTTCGGCTCTGGGTGTTGTGGTTTAACGCTTTACAAAGCTAAGGCATGCGGCTGCTGGCAGCAACGGAAACCAGATGAAGACTTAGGTACAGTCTGCGATGATCCAGGGTTTAGGGTTTAGGGGTTTAGGGTTTAGGATTTAGGGTTTAGGCAACAGATTGTTAGTCGCAGCTCATGCGGGTAATGCTACCGACAGTAAATCTGCTGGAAAAGCGTGCACAGTAACTGTTTTCGCTCAGTACACATGACAAATAGAGGAGCAGCGGTCGTGGTAGTAGTAGTAGTGGTCATCACTTGCCAACTTGGCAACCGGATGGGCCCAGGGTTCCGAACAACTTTGTTCCAAACTCCAATGCGTCGTCATTTAGCCAGATGCCAAACGACAACGATTCCGCAAACATTCATCTGCGGTGTAAACCCTAAGCCCTAAACCCTAGACCACATGACCTGGTACTTGCCGCCGCGGAGGATGCGGTGCCAGGCCAGGTGGCAATCCTTGCCCCCTGTAAAAGAGACAGCAGCCTTTGGTAAGTCCGAGGAAGCCGACGACATGGCAGTGGGCTTATTATATGAGTGTGTATATGTATATGTATATATATATATATACATAAACATATATATATGCCCGTGTAAGACTCACAGAACCCCTTTATAAAACTGCAAGCAGTGTATAAACCCTTCTAGGAACAGGGCCCAGTCTGTGCACATAGAGATATGAGGGGCGCGTAAACGTAAAAGACATCCCATCAGTGGGTTTTTGTAATGCAGACCAGCAACTCCGTTACGGTTTCACCCACATGGGGGAGTATCCCTAAATTGCTCCCTTAAGCCCCAAACCAATGTGACCCTAAACCCCCAAAGGCTCTCAAACCCAACAGAATTCACTGTTGAGCCGAGGACGACACGAACGAGATCTGATGCTCCCGATCGCTCCAAAGGGCCTTACTTAACAAGTCAAGGAGAGCGCTCTTTGAACCCCCCATGAATACTTGTAAGACAGATGTGTCAACTACGATTGTATTCTACGTATCTATGTGTGTGTATATATATACACACAAAAATATGCACACATATCCTTTCAAGGTGTCCATGCCATTTTCCATTGCCTTTTCCACTACATTGTCGCTGATAAGAAACCCTAAACCCTAAACCCCAAACCGGTGTTTGTTTAGGGTTTAGGGCTCGGGGCTCCGAGCAACTTTTGGCACACTCGCGTCCAAGGCTCGCTGCTCTACGAGCAACACGGAGGGGGGGGGGGGGAACGGACGGAGGACCCCTGAACCCTAAACCCTAAACCCCTAAACCCCTAAACCCCTAAACCCCTAAACCCCTAAACCCCCTAAACCCCCTAAACCCCCTAAACCCCCTAAACGCCCTAAACCCTAACATCCAACCTCCCCGAGTTAGGTTTCAAGGCCTCGACTCTAAAGGGAGGCGGTGACACATGCGCCCTGGCTCTCATCTGCACATCCCGGGCATAATGGGCCTGGCGACAGTCGTGCACAACAATGAAAATGTGCGGTTTAGGGTTTAGGGTTTAGGGCGCAAGCCCCAAAAGGTTTTAACTTTCGGCTCTACAAAGGATTTTTAGTGTGCCAAGAAATGTACGCATACGCCGCAGTTCGCTGAAACTGTGTACTAAGGCATTAATGTGCACGGGTAGTTCTCTGAGTTTGTGTCCCCGTCCATAAAACAAAAGTGACGCATTTTGTTGGGACCCCAGGGCGCCTAATTTAGAGTTGCTCGTATCAAAATAAACTCCAATCCAACCATCCGGATCGCTCTTATTGGCTCTATGCAGTACAATGTACGGTACCTCAGGTCTCCCCAAACCCCTAAACCCTAAACCCTAAACCCCTAAACCCCTAAACCCTTAACCCTTAACCCTAAACCCTAAACCCTGCCTCAACGTGCTGGTGCTGGTGCTGGTGCTGGTGCTCGTGGCTGTAAGGCTACTAGTAGTTGTTGTAGCGGTAGCAGCGGTAGCAGGAGTAGTAGTTGTTGCTTTTGCTGTAGTGGTAGTGGTACTGGTGGTAGTGGTGGTGGTGGTGGTGGTGGTGGTGGCGGCGGCGGTGGCGGCGGCAGGAGTAGCAGAAGCAGTAGTAGTAGCAGTAGTCGTCGTCGTCGTCGCAGTTGTAGTGGTAGTACTGGTCGAAGTAGTAGCAGTAGTAGTCGTCGTCGTAGTAGAGTAGCCCAAACACTTACGAACCCTCATTCCCAGGTTCCGAAATCCCAGACCCCAAACCCCAATCCCTACTGCACCGTCATCATCGGAACAGATCCCAGGACTGCTTTTACCACCCGCACACAAAATCTTACCCCCAGACCCCAACGTCTGGGGCGGAAAAACACGAAGGTTAAAAAAACTGACTCTTGCGTTACACATTGCCAAACTAGACGCTGAATCACCCTGAGTCCCACATCACATAAAAACCTCGTTGAAACAAAACTAAGCCCTGAACCCCTGCAGCACGAAATGTCGACCTGCACAAGTCTGCACAGCAGCGGCTTCTCGGCAGCCAGGCCTCTCAAAACGAGCCTCAGAACACAGAGCCCAATGGCGCGTAGTAGCAAAGGGCTCTGGAAACGCGTCACACAGGTTCTGTAACGTTTTGTACCTTTGCTTGAGTTTATCCTTAGAGCATATAGGGCTTATCATGACTTCAGGAACAGTGTTCTAGGTTGTGAGGGTTTAAGGGGTACGGGCTTTCTGATTTTAGATTTTGGGCCTTGTGGCTTTAAACTACCGTAAGGGTTGTGGGGTTTGTCACTCAAGGGTTGAGGCTTCAGCGTTACAAGTTCCAGGGCCTCTTTGATATGGAAACCTGGGGGTATTTAGGGTTTAGGGTTTAGGGTCGGAAACCTGGGGGGATTCGACCTCTGTGCTGTGGTCTGGTCTATGCCAACATCGGGGTTCTTTCTGCAGCAAATTCGCTTTGAAAGGTCCCAATGTGGGCCCTAAATCCTAAACCTTAAACTGCCTTAAACCCTGCTGTGGAGAATTGCTTTTTGAGGGTGGAAGATGAAACTGTCTAGCATGCTGCGGATTCCGGGCCTTGGATTTGAGCAGTAAGCGATCTCCCTCCTAAGTACAACCTATAGAGGGTTTAGGGTTTAGGGTCTCTACCTATAATCTTGGTAGATTCTAGTATATAACCTATAAGCTATAACTGTAACCTATAATCTATCATCTATCATATATAGCATCATAACACAACGCAGTCACTTTTACCCGGGATTGGCCTGAAGATGCCCACACTCCTCGAGCCTAAATCACGAATTTCTCGTATCCTAATCTACAAAACCCCACCTCAAACTAAACCAATACGGCCAGGCCAAGCAGCGGCGTACCAGTAGTAAGCAGGAAGAAAGCTCCAGACCCAAAACATGCAGCCCTCAAGCCTGCAAACCCTAAACCCCAAACCCTAACTCCCAAACCCTAAACCCTAGACCACGTCCAAACCCAAAACCGGAAGATCCAGGAAACAGAACCCCCGACCCACCCTGTCTCTTCGGCAGGGCACTCTCCGTGCCCTCCCCTGGCTTCCTGGGAGAAGACAGGTCGACGGCGGCCCTTTAAGGCTACTCGAGGGGTTCTAGAATCGGGTTCCCTTTGAGGGTAGTATAGGGGTCTTTTTAGTAGGGCTCACTAAAAGGATGCTCCAGGGTTCTATAAAAGGGTAGCCAGAGTAAGGTTTAAGGTTTGGAATTTGGGGTCTGGGGTTTCGGTGAAGGGGATCCTAGGATTCAGGGTTTAGGGTTTAGACATTCATAACAATCCAGGGTTTAGGGGTTTAGGGGTTTCGGGCCTTTTTGGATCTGGGGCCCAGGCCCTAAACCCTACTTAGGGTTGAGGCTTGACTTCCCTGATGGCCCAAGTGCTCACGCAGTGCCATCTTCAAACACATAGATCATGCAAGTTAAAGCAGGCTTTAGATTTAGGGGTTAAGGCCTTGCAGGGGTTGCACAAGGGTTGCAACGAGCTGGCACTGATCCACCATAAAACAGAAGTCATTACCCTGCTTCCTCTTAGGGTAAATAAAGTTAACTCCTCCTAACGAGAGCCCCAAACCCTAAACCCTAAAACTCTAAATTACTAAACCCTAAAACCTAAAACCCTAAACTCTAAATTACTAAACCCTAAAACCCTAAACTCTAAACTACTAAACCCTAAACCCTAAAACCTGAAAACCCTCAGCCCTAAACCCCTGAACCCTGAATCCCTAAACCCCTTAAGGAACCCTATAGATCCCTTTAAGGAACCCTAAGTTTAAGAAGGAGGAGTTCGGACCTTCCCTGGGAGCTCCCGCGCGTTTTGGAGCTTTGGGCGGCCCGTTGTTGGGCCTGGGGGGGGCTTGGAGGGGCCAGGGGTTAGAGGGGTTTAGGGGTTTAGGGTTTAGGGGTTTAGGGTTTAGGGGTTTAGGGGTTTAGGGGTTTAGGGGTTTAGGGGTTTAGGGTTTAGGGTTTAGGCTTGTGAGATCTCGGTTTAGACTTGAAGCTTGCGAGTTTAGGGCTGCCCTTCGGGCAGTAGAGCCCCCTAAACTTAGCCAATTGAGGAATAAACATCCTCGCCGAGGTTCGGGGCTGCATCTTCGCCAGCGAACTTCCTCGTCTCGGGCTCCCCTACTACGATGCCCTGAACCTTGAACTCGAAAACCCCGAAATTAACCCTCAACCCCAAAAGCATAAAACCCCCACAGCACAGCCCTAAACCCTAAACTCCGAAAATCCCGCAAAACCCTTTGCCCTAAACCCTAAACCCTAAACCCTCTGCCCTAAGCCTGGACGAATCCCCTAAGCAGACTGCAGGGTTTCGGAATCCTCACGGGGGCCCCAAAAGAACTGCCCGTGCACTCGGCCGGCTTGGAGCTTCTAGGGTTTAGGGTTTATAGGGTTTAGCAATTTAGGGTGTAGGGTTTAGGGGTTTAGGGGTTTAGGGGTTTAGGGGTTTAGGGTTTTAGGGTTTAGGGCCTAGGGCTTCTTTGCATAACCATAAACCCCTAAACCCTAAACCTAATTCCTAAACCCTAGCAATGACCTAGCATTTTGGGTTTCGGGTTCGGGGGTCCTACGGTTTAGGCTTTAGGGACATCGGAGCTTCGGGCCTCGTTGTGGGTTTGGGGTTTCCCAGAGAGCCCAATACCCCTTAATTAAGGAATATACCTTAAATCATAATATTAAGGCCCCTATAAGTTAAGGTATATTCCTTATTTAAGGGGTATTGGGCTCTCTGCGTTAGGGACTGCCGTAGAAGGTTGCTGGGAGCTTCGCCTGTCTGTGGTCTACTTACTACAGAAACCTCAACAATTTCAATAATAGGCTTTGCGGAGCATATTATGGTATAATCCGAATAGGGAACCCTAAGGAATAGCATTGATGAATATTTAAATCTTGCATACTACAGCTCTGAGCTTGCTTCGGGCAATGCTGGCCAGCTAAGACCCCGTCTGCGTGGCGTTTGCAGTACTTGCTGGCAACAAGACTGCATCGTTTACAATTTTGTCGTACTCTTGTCGTTGCTATTCATTTCACATTAGATGACCACCGTTACTGTTTTAGTAGACGCGCTAGTGGCAGAGATCTGTAGTAGTAGCAGTAGTAGTAGTGGTGGTAGTAGTAGTAGTTGTTGTTGTTGCTGCAGTTGTAGTAGTTGTAGTAGTTGTAGTAGTGGTAGTGGTGGTGGTGGTGGTGGTGGTGGTGGTGGTCGTAGTAGTAGTAGTAGTAGTAGTAGTAGTGGTAGTTGTAGTAGAGTGGTAGTGGTAGTGGTAGTGCTAGTGCTAGTGCTAGTGCTAGTGCTAGTGGTAGTGGTAGGAGGAGGAGTTATAGTAAGGCGGAGTACTAGCAGCAGCAGCAGGAGGAGGAGGAGGAGCAGTCATACAATGCAGCCGAAGCGACGGGGCAGCAGCGTCGTCAGCGGCAGTTTCGCTTTCGTCCTACAGGGTGTTTTTTGGTTTGCGATTTCGGCTTGGGATTCAAAGTCTTGGGATTCGGGCTTAAGAGTTTGAGCTTTCGCTTTGATGACTAAGGTTTGGCATGCAGAACCCTAAACCCCCAAATCCCAGCACCTCAGCTAGTAGAACTGTCACACTCCTGACAGCGATGGACTCTGAAAACACACCGCCTTGCCGTGGAGTGTATTTTTTGTGAGCTTTTTTAGCTTCATAAGCTTTTCCGGCTGCACTTTCCAGAGCTTTCGGATTCAGACCCTGAACCCTACAAGGGCTCAGGGTTTAGGGTTAAGTTTCAGTCTTCAGGGTGCCCCTAAAATCAACGCCCCCGGCGAGATCAAAAACCATCCCTCAACTGCGTCGGGTTTAGGAGTTAGGTTTCAGGGTTTAGGGGCATTACTAGTAAGACCCTTAGGAATTAGAGTAAGGTTTTGGGGTGTATTATACTATAATTATACTAAAATTATGCTAAAATTATACTATAATTCTGTACTTAATTGTACTACGGCGAAGCTAAGTGAAAAGAAAGCCATGGCAGAGAATCCGGAAACCCGAAAGTCCAGAAACCCTCATCGCCCGATCGCCCTGATGACGTAGGGGCTGCAATTACTGTTTAGGGTTTAGGGTTTGGGGTTTAGGATTTAGGATTTAGGGTTTAGGGTTTAGAGGATAG
>CAJNJA010016112.1:0-11484 GCA_905231915.1 Symbiodinium necroappetens | reverse complement strand
GGGGGCCGAAAAAAGTTAAATGCCCACGAATCTCATTGGGGTATATATATATATATATGAAAGAGAGGTTTAGGGTTGCGGGGTTTAGGGGTTTAGGGTTTAGGGTTTAGACTACCCTAAACCCTAAACCCTAAAAAGAGTGTAGGGCTTAGGGGTAAGCGTCTAGGGTTAAGGGTCTAGGGTTATGAAGAATAGGTTTTTGGGTGTTTAACTTTTTATACTGTAGGTATAAATATGAGTACAAGTACCTTCATTGAAGAATCATGGGACTTAGTAAGTATGGGTATAAGTATGAGTATAAGTACATGAATTGGGGTTATAAGTAATCATAAAGAAGAGTTACCCCAGCAATTAAAACCCCATTCACTAAGTCCCATGCTTCTTCAAGTAACCCTTAACCCCCCTCTTGGTAATAGAGGCCTTCGAGATCCCTTTAAAGGGAGACCTCTAAGTATGTCCCATGCTCCTTTAATTTCAGGCGGAGGTTTCGGGCTCCCTCTTTCTGTTTGTTTAGGGTTTAGGGTTTAGGGTTTAGGGTTTAGGGTTTAGGGTTTAGGAAACCTAACCCCTGGAGCCAAAACCTTGAAAACCCTGAACCCTCCACCAAAGCCTCACAGCCGTCGCTTGGCCCTGGCTAGAGAAAGCAAGGTACCTGAAACAAAACGACACGTACCAACTCTTTGATGCTTTGGGGGGGAGGGGGGTCATATCTCTAGGTAAGCGCAAAGCCCCAAACCCCAAACCCTAAACCACAAACCCTAAACGCCTAAACCCCTAAACCCTAAACCCTAAACCCTAAAACCTAAACCCCTAAACCCCTATACCGCCAACCCCAAACCCCTAAACCCCAAACCCCTAAACCCCACACCCTAAACCCTCAAGCCGGCATTCCCCTGGTCCGAAGTCAGCCGCTCATTGATTCTAGCGTTACTAAGTTTGAATATGGTCTACAGACTTTAGTTGAATCTAATATGAGCTGGGTTCTGAAGTGCTATACCTGAGCACCTTCTTTTTGGGCCTGTTCCTGAAAGGAGTCGTGATGAAACAAAAATTGGTCACTTCAAAGTCCATTGAGATGATCTGCCTTGCATTCGTTCAATTGTCAGCCCTAAACCCTGTACCTTATTCCCAAACCCTAAACCCTAAACCCTGTACCCATACCCTTCAAAACCGTAAACCCAAAGCCCTGCACCAACCCTAAATCCTAAACCCTGTGCCCTATACCCTAAATCCAAAACCCCAAACCCTGTACTAGTACCCTAAACCCTAAACCCCAAACCCCTAAAGCCCTAAACCCTGTACCCTAAACCCTATACCCTAACCCCTAAACCCCAAACCCCAAGCCCCTACACCCCTAAACCCCTGCACCCTATACCCTGAACCGTAAACCCCAAAGCCCTAAACCCCTAAACCCCAAACCCCAAACCCTGTACCCTATAACCTACACCGTAAAGCCTAAACCCATTAACCCCTGTACCCTGAACCCCTAAACCCTAAGCCCAAACCCTGAACCCCTAAACCCTTAACCCCCAAATGCCTGAACCCTAAACCCTAATCCCGAAGCCCCAAAACCCCCTAAAGCCCTAAACCCTAATCACTCCTCTTAGGGTTGGCGTGGTCGCGCAGCTCCTGGGACCTCTTCAGAGTCCGTATCTTGCGTTTGGTTCCGTGAGAGCTCCAGTTTCGGGTTTAGGGTTTTAGGGGTTTCGGGTTTCAGGGTTTCGGGGTTTTAGGGTTTAGGGCTTAGGGGATAGTAGGGTTTGGGGTTTAGGGGTTTATGAGTTTAGGGGTTTAGGGGTTTAGGGGGTAGCAGGGTTTTTCAGTTTAGGGCTCAGGGGGTGGTAGGGTTCGGGGTTCAGGGTTTAGGGCTTTAGGGTTTTGGTTTCAGGGTTTAGGGGATATTAGGGTTTCAGGGTTTAGGGTTTACTGTGGTTTAGGATTTACGGCGACGGGTTTTAGGATCTAGGGTTTAGGAATTTCGCGATGTCCAAGATTCTCCAACAGAAGAGGCCCCACTGTTGATCCTATAGAACCCTTATAGTAGTACTCCTTACAAAGAACCCTCCAGTTGATGTTAGGGTCCCTCTTTGGCTTCCTTACAGGGATCTATATGGGCTCCTAGAGGGGTTTGTATAAGGATGCTACTGTTGATGATATCAATCCTGCCTTACCTTGAGGACACTAAACTATGGGAATTACGGTATATATTTCTTATTCTGAGTAATGCAAGATTTAGATCATCAGCCGTAGTGTCAAGAACTCCTCCCCAGAAACGCTACGTCCTTTAGACCCACCTTAAGACCTAAACCCCTAAACCCTAAACCCTAAACCCTAAACCCTAAACCCGAAACCCTAAACCGAAACAAGGAGCACGATCCCAGAAGAGTGGCTGCCCAGCATCGACGTGGCTTTCCGGCTGCTGGGACTCCTCCATGGAAAGCCGTTTGGGTTCCTGAAAGGGGGATCTATGAGGCTTTGTCCTATAGCCCTAAGGGTCCATGTACCCAAATAGTAGATACTTTGGCTCTAAAGTAGTCCTTATTTGGTTACTTTGGGGCCAAAGTATCTACTATCTGGGTACATGGACCCTTAGGATAGGGTTTCTATAAGGGTGCTATATACCCCGAAGCCCCCCGGTAAAACTCTCAATGTACATGTGCCATAGGTTTCTGCAGTCTACCATCATGCAGTACAAGACAGGAGAACATACTATAATCTACTAAAGATACTATACGATGATACAGAGTTTTTTGTACAACAGATTATACTATACAATATGCTTTATAGTATGCGTTAATGTACCCAGAGGGTACTTTAATAAATTCCCCCAGCAGTGTGTTTACGTTGGGAGTGAAGGCGTGGGTCGTTTGCTCGCATGACCAAAATCGAGATCTTTCCACAGTTTCACAGCGGCCGCATCCCCCGTAGACCCGCATCCCATTCTAATGGCGACCATTTCAGCTCCCCCTTTTGTCCCGAAGCCCTCAACCCATATCTCGAACCATGTCGGCTTCATTGTTGGTTTCGAGATGCTCGAACTGTTTTTTGGTCCCTTGGTCGGCCTCCCGAGCTCGTCGGTGTGGTTCTAGGGTCCTAGAATTCTACAACTGCCTCAAGTCTTTGCAGGTCGTCCTTGTGGCTTCCAAATCCCGCCGGTACCTGGGGAGAACTGTTTTGAGGGTGGCGTTTGGTCCTGACAACCTTAAACCCTAAACCCAAAACCCTAAACCGATCTCGGTCGTCGCACCGGTCCTGAGTGTGGAAGTGGGCCTGGTGGTCGTCGAGTCTCGGTCGTCTGCTCCTGGACATGGTCGCGGTAGTCAGGCTAGAGGGTGCTAGAACCACGACCCCTCCCTAAACCCTAAACCCTAAACCCTAAACCCTAAACCCGAAACCCTAACCCATAAACCATAAAGGAACCCCAATCTATACCATTTTGGCTACATGGACCTGGCCTCCACATCCCAAAGCCCTTCTGGTACCCCTTAAGAGAACCCTTAAACCCTAAACCCTAAGCCGTTAAAGCCTAAACCCTAAACCCTAAACCGTTCAACGCTAAACCCTTAAGCCTTAAACCCTAAACCCTCAACCCTAAACCCTAAGAGAACCTTTAAAGGAACCCCTGAACGGAGCCTTCGAAAGAAAGCCTAGTATTCCGAGGATCGGTGATGGGATCTTCACGGCCTTCTTCGTCTTCGATGTCGGCCTTCGCATCGCTTTGTTGGGTCGGCGCTTCTTCAAGGCCCGTCTTAGGGGTTGAAGGTTTAGGGGTTTCGGGTTAAGGGTTTAAGGGTTTCGGGTTTTAGGGTTTTAGGGGTTTAGGGTTGTAGGGTGTAGGGCTTAGCGACTGAACTATAAACCATTTACACTAATCCCTAAGCCCTTGCGGTTCAGGGCTTCGAGTTCTGACCTTGCCTCAGCAGTCACTAGCACTAGCTCTCATTAGCGCCCACTAGCAGCAGAACTAAGAATTGGAGACCGCTGCTAAACCGTACTGTGCTCGCGAGCGCACAAAACCAAGGTTTGGCCTTGGCATGACTCCTCTAAATCATGATTCAGCTTTGGGGTGTAGCCAGACAAATCGTCAAGATCTACCTGAAATCCGAAACCCGTTTTAAGGAAGATATATCGAGTTTAGCTTCTTTGTGTGCATTGGCTTCACGTGCCATGCGCGCCTCGGGATGTGTGTGTATGTGTGTCTGCATGCAAGGTAAAGGCTAGTCGCGGTAATGCGACTCTTGCATTGGAATCTGCTCATGCCGTCTTGAATACGTTGCAGGAAGAATACATATGTCTCGTTGCTGCTTTCACTGTGTTAATAGCTATGTAAGTCTAGCTTTCGAGTACAGTGGTCATATCACTACGATGATTGGTCGTTTCAATGCCTACCATTACCACTCTTTCTGTCAATGCGCTGTAGTGTGTCTTCCTACTGCCGACAATACCACTTTCTTAGTACCGGTGGGTTTTGAGTGGTGGTTTTCTGTTTTGCTGTGGATATGGCCATGGCTTGTCTAGGCTCAACACTGGCTCTTGCGATGATTGCTGCAACTAGATGGATTTGTGTTTGTTGCCTCCGGCTCCGTGACTACAGCCTCCATTGCAGATCCTTATGCCTGGGCAGGTCTGCATGAACTACATTGACCTTCTCGTAACAGCAGCTTCGGTGGTGGAGCTGGTCGCGTCGCAAATGACCATGAACCCTATGCTGTTTCGTGACTCGCCCCACGTGGATCTGGCTTTGTAGGTCCTCGGTGCTTGGGTCTCCGGTCCTGCCCAGGGTTTAGGGTTTAGGGTTTCCTACACCCAGGATTGATCCGCTCTTTCATGGCCTTAACCATTGAGTCAAGCTCGTGAACGTGCCAAACTTGAAGGACGTTGAGCGATAGTCGCAGCAGGTCCTACCCTTTAACTCTAATGCTTACACCGCAAACCCTGGCCCTGAACCTCGAAACCCTAAACCTTAGAAGAGAAAGTCTATTGCACTAAGAAGATCCATAAACCCTAAACCCTCAACACCCCTTTTAAATCCCCCTCAGAAAAACTGTAGAACTCAGCTGCAACAGCAGCTGTGTCTCGGCCCGAGGTAGCTAAGGAAGACTCGAAAAGCTGCGCCCAGGTGATCCCAAACCTCCAAAGCCCTAAACCCTAAACCCTACCTGGGGATCCGAAAACCCACTGTTTTAAGGGTTCTACCGTCTAATTAAGGGGTCATAACCTACTATTTTGTAGGGTTTGGGAACCCCAGACCCCAATCCCCAAAACTCTTAAGACCCCTGGGACTGCCCAAGGCACCCATAAAGCCAGCCTAACCCTTGACGAAAGGGCAAGGTTCCACTCCCTTACGACGCCCCAAGTGCCCGAAAAGGAGCCCGCAACAAAAAAAAGAAGAAAAAACAAAAGCACACACACACACAAAACACACGTACTATGACATCCTGTCTATATAGCCTAAGCCCTAAACCCTACAAAATCGTATGACACCCACGATGACCCTGGGAAGCCTTACACGGCTGTTGTCAACCCTGGAGTGCCCTCAAACGAGAACCCCCTGAAACGGACTCCTTGTAGAACCCCCCTAAACTCTAAACCTTAAGCCCTCAACCCTCATCCCACACCCTAAACCCTAGACCCGAATCCTAAACCCTAAAACCTAATCCTAATCCTAAACCCTAAGCCCTCAGCCCTCAGCCCTAAGCCTTAAGCCCCAGGCCCTAAACCCTAAACCTTAAACCCTAAAACCCTAAACCCTAAAACCCTAAACCCTAAAACCCTACGCCCTAGACCCCTAAACCCTAAACCCTAAGCCGGGCCCCACACCCTGAGCCCTAGACATCCCTCAAGCCTGAACCCTGAAAGGATCGAAGGAACCCGAACCAGAGCTCTTGAGAGATCTCTTAAAGGATTCCTTCAAGGAAGCCGTGAAGGACCCCTGCAAAACCCTCAAAGGAACCCTTTAGGGTTTAGGGTTTAGGGCTTTATGCAAGCAGTCAGCAGACCATCCGAGCGAGAGCGACACGACTTTAGGGCTTTAGGGGTTTAGGGCTTTAGGAGTTTAGGGGTTTAAAGGTTTAGGGGTTTAGGGTTTAGGGTTATTAAGAATAAGTTCTTCGGGGGTGTCTTATACGATGAGTAGAATAACACTACTAATAATAATTCTACTAATAATAATCATACTCATAATAATAACAATAACAATAACAATAACAATAACAATAACAATAACAATAACAATAACAGTAACAGTAACAATAATAACAATAGTAATAACAATAATAATAGTAGTAATAATAATACTAATAACAATCATAACAATAATAAGGAACCTGGAATTCGGCCCAGGACTCCTTCGAATTGGAAAGCTGGCGCGCGCCCTGCGGCTCCTCGTCTGGAGACATCCCGAAGGGGGTTTAGGCCTTCAGGCTCTAGGATTTCAAAATTTTCAGGGCTTCAGGGCTTCAGGGCTTCAGGGGTTCCAGGGCTTTAGGGCTTCAGGGCTTCAGGGTTTGAGTCCGTTTAGGTTTCAGGGTTTTTAGTCCGTTTAGGGTTTTGGGGTCTAGGGCTTGGGGTTCAGGTTTCAGAGTTTCAGGCTTTCCCGGGTCCTTTTAGTGCGCTCGAAGCAGGTTCAGGCTCGAGTGTGTAGAGTTTAAGCCTCGGGGTTTAGGAATGATGGCTTTGGTGTTCCGAGTTTCAGGACTTTGGGTTGAGGGTTGAGGAGTATCTGATGGTACTACAGATAGTACCAGCAAGAGCTATAGTAGCCTAAACCCTAAACCCTAAAGCCCAAGCTCTAAACTCTAAGCCCTAAACCCTAAACCCTAAACCCTAAACCAAAGGCGTCCGTCATTCCGGTGGTCGCTTTTGTCGTCTCGCTTTTTGTGTCTACAAAACTCTGTCTGACTTCGAAGCCTCATAAGCCGGTATAGTAGCCCTTAAACTATACCAAAAAGTAGACCCTAAACCCTAAACCCTAAGCCCTAAACCTATGCCAAAGGTAGCCCGTATCGACCCTAAGCCTGAACCCTGCTGAAAGGATCACGGGACTTAGCAACTACCCATAGGCCCCTAAGTATTCCTTTTTGGGGTTCATATTACAAATTTAGGATCCTATAAGGTAATCCCAAAAAGGAACTACTTAGTGGCCTATGGGTACTGTTATTATTTCATAGAGTAACTGCTGTAGTTCGAAACAGCTTAGAACCCCAAATTAAGCTACTTGTAACCATACTTGATACGTCCTGTGGTCCTCCAAGCCTCCAAGTGCACCTCAAACCCTAAACTCTTAAACCCTAAACCCTAAACCCTCAAACCCTAAAAAACCTCAAACCCTAAATCCCAAAGCCCCAAAGCTCGGAAAACCAGAGCATCCCACGTATGCGGCCCGTAGTTCTAAACCCATACACCCGCAGACACCAACCGCACCGAAATGAGGAGTATCCCTGAAATCATACTAGGCATGCGATCATCTAAGTCAAGGGTTCATCGTAGAGGTCCTGTTTTTTTCAGTCCTTGGGGCACTTCAGCAACCTTGCGACTTTAGGCCCTAAACCTTAAACCCTATAGAAAGCCCTTAACCCTACTCCGGGGGAACCCTGTACATGCCCGAACAGCTGCGCAATGCGATCCTTCAAAGAGCCCTTCAAGGACTTTATAGTAGCCCTATAGACTACTGTAGACCCTAAACCCTAAACCTACTGACCCTAAGGCCTAGCCTCCAACCCCTGTCGACTTATAGTAGAATTTGCTTACTTGGAGGATCATGGGACTTAGTAAGTATGGTGATAAGTACCTCAATTGGGGTTATCAGTAACTGTAAGTACAGGTACCAGAATAATAACCCTAGTTGCTTCAGTCACGTGATCCTTATACCCCAAGCCCTAAACCCTAACCCCTAAACCCCGAAACCCCTAAACCCCTAAACCCCTAAACCCTGAAGCCTAAACACCTAAACCCAAACCCCGAAACCCCTAAACCCCTAAACCTTAACCCCTAACCCGTAAACCCTAAACCCGTAAACCCCAAAACCCCTAAACCCTGAAGCCTAAATGCCTAAACCCAAACCCCTAAACCCCTAAACCCCTAAACTCCAAAACCCCTAAACCCTGAACCCTAAACCCGTAAACCCCTAAACCCCTAAACCCTGAAGCCTAAACGCCTAAACCCAAACCCGTAAACGCCTAAACTCCAAAACCCCTAAACTCCAAAACCCCTAAACCCCTAAACCCCAAACCCCTAAACCCCAAACGTGGGTCTCAAAAAGGAGCGCTTAAACAAAGAAAAGCACGTGGGCCTCGGAGACTCCAATATCCCTGAATTAAGGAAGAAACCTTAAATCTTATTAGGGGTCCTTAATTAAGGAAGGGTTTAGGGTTTAGGGTTTGGGTTTAGGGCTTCGGGTTTAGGGATTAGGGGTCCTTAATCAAGGGATATACTTTAAGTCTCATTACGGGATCCTTCATGAAGGGATATACTTTAATTCTTATTAGGGGTCCTTAATCAAAGGATATACTTTACATCTTATTAGGGCTCCTTAGTTAAGGGATATACTTTCAGTCTCATTAGGGCTCCTTAGTTAAGGGATATACTTTAATTCTTATTAGGGGTCCTTAGTTAAGGGATATCGGAGTCTCTGGGCCTGAGGATGGTCACCATGAGCAGTGTGCTGTCCTCGCTGCAGCGTCTCGGGTGGCACCCGATTTTTTCTACCTCAGGGAACCCTCCAAAATTCCAGGGTTTAAGGTTTAGAAGATTAAGAGTTCAGGGGTTTAAGGTTTCGGTTTTGGGGGTTTAGGGTTTCGGAATAACTAAGGAACATACTTTCATTTATGAGAATAGGAACCCTAATGAAATTTAAAGGTGTATCCCTTAATTAAGGAATATGCCTATACCTTAAATCTGAGGGAACCCTTTGGAATCCCATGCCACTACATAGTAATGACATGATACATAACCACTCCAAGCCACTGAACCCTGAATCCTAAACCCTTAAACGGAAAACCCTGAACCTGCCCTAGGCTTCTGGGGATCGTGGGGTTTAGGGTTTACGGTTTAGGGTTTAGGGTTCAGGATGATACAAATTATGCATTCAATGCATTCATTATAATAAAGAATATACCATAATTCCCAGAGTTTAGGGTCTTTAAGGTAATGCAGGATTTATATCATCAGCAGTAGTACTAGTAGTACGTCATAGTTTGGGCGATAAGCAGGGGAACCCTCACACTGAGGTACTTGTAACCGATTCATAGCACACCCACTGCGTCCCCGAACACTCGTAAAATTCTTATACAGCCCTAACCTTCAGTCTTCTCAGACATCACTGTTACTCTAATGATTATGAAACATATAATATGGGTAGTTCTCTAAAGGAAGGTTTTTTGGGGGGTCCTTTTCATAAGCGGGCCGTACTATTTTGGGGACCCAAAGCGGAACCCTAATTTACACAAAAACTACCCATAATCATGTTTGTTTTTGCTCTAAGGGCGTGCTACGAATAGAGATCTTCCTATGTACATCCTGGGAGGAGGACGGCCGGCCCAGTCGTTCAGAGCCCGGCTTAGGCTGTTAGGGTTTAGGGCTCGGGGTTTGGGGTTTAGGGTTTATGGTTTAGGGTTTGGGATTTGGGGTTTTGGGTTTAGGGTTTGGGGTTTAGGCTCTAGGGGGTGTTTGCTGCAATGTAGCATCATGCACCCCAAAACCTAAGGGGCTTACACAGGTACCAACATTATTCCCTACAGTTCCTCCTTGTTCTTATAGTAGAATGCCCTACACCCTCAACCCTAAACCCTAAACCGTAAACCCCTGAACCCTCAACCCGAAACCCCCTAAACCCGCTCTAAGTGTGAGTTTGTCGCCCGGCCAAGGTTGCTAATCAAGTGCCTGAGCGCGAGTGCTGACATGCTCGTGTGGACATTTTGCTTGCTTCTTGGCCTGCGCTTTTTATCCCCCCAAAACCATTAAGGGCTTAGGGTTTAGGGTCTAGGGTTTAGGGTTTAGGGTCTAGGGTCTAGGGTCTAGGATTTAGAGTCTAGGGTTTAGGGTCTTGGGTCTAGGGTTTAGGGTCTAGTTTAGGGTTTAGGGTTCAGGTTCTAGGGTTTAGGGTTTAAGGTTTAGGGTTTAGGGTTTATGGTTTAGGGGGAGTATTCCCTGAGCCTCGAACCGCCCCCAAGAAGATATGATATTCAGGTCCCTAATCTCTTAAACCCGAAATTTAGGAATGTGATTAAGAAACCTGGGTCTTTGTTAGGGTTCATGAAAAAGGAGTCCTGCTATCTTGGGGTGATAGGGCCAGGGTTTCTTAACCAGGTTCCTACATGAACCCTACTTAGAGGATCATGGGACTTGGTAAGTATGGCTATAAGTACCTTAATTGGTGTGATTAGTAATCATAAGTACAGAGCAGATTCACCACAATAGTATAGCCCTAGATGCTAAGTCCTAAACACTGTAAGGGTATAGGACTTGGACTCACATCGTCGGGGGTCAGGAACCATGGGTTCATGGGTAGGGTTTAAGTTTTGGGGTTTGGGGTTTGGGGTTCGGGGTTAGGGTTGCGGGTTGAGTTTTGCGCTAAACCACAAACCCTAGTACAGGGGCAGTGCGTCCCTAAGCCCTGAACCACCCCTAAGCGCTAACCTGGCATCTCGACATATCTGATCCTTACGCTGCCTTTAACCCTAACCTCTAAATCCGCAAGCCGCAAACCCAAACCCTAATCAACTACGGAATGTACCTTAAATCCTGTTCGGGTTCCAAGTATACTTGAAGGTACAACCCTAAACCCCTAAACCCTAAGCCCCTAGACCCTAAACCCTGGACCCTAAACCCTAAACCCTAACCCCTATAAACCCTAAACCCCTAAACCCTAAACCCTAAATATAAACCCAAACCCTAAAGGATCCCTAAGAATCCTTAAGCAACAGGTCCTGGAGTCTCTCGGTAAACCCCAAACCCCAAACCCCCAACGCTACGTTTTCGAAGCCCTATAAGCCTAAGGGTTTAGGGTTTAGGGTTTAGGGAACCTTACGGCCCCGAAGCCTCAGCCCTAACCGAGCGAAACTCAAGCCCTCAAGCCCCTAAGCCCCAGTATAAACCGGAGTAAGCCCTAAACCCTAAACTAAGCCCCAACCGAACCCCAAACCCCGAACCCTAAACCCTACAAGCCCTACAGCCCCAAACCCCATAAATCGCAGAGTCAAGGCTCACCTTCATCCAGTGTGTGGCGGGCATGGTCGTCAGCACCCTCTGCAGCGAGTTTTTGAAGGCAGTGAGAGAAGTGCCACATGGGGGGAGGGCTTATGGGGGCCTAAGGGTTCGGGGTTTAGGGTTTAGGGTTTCAGCTATCGCGATGTTATAAGGGTTTCCTTACAGGGCTTTACAAAGCTTGTGCTTTTTGGGGCTTTTGATATTCGCATAAGGTTAGTCCTAAGAAGGTTATTGGGGTTTCCGTATACCCTAAGCGAAGCCCTAAACCCTAATCCCTAA
>CAJNJA010016110.1:0-11485 GCA_905231915.1 Symbiodinium necroappetens | reverse complement strand
TTGCTCCTGTCTCCGTGCTTGCATCCCTTGCTTAGTATCCTGGCGAGGGATCGCCAGGAGAAGAGCTTTGGGTCAATGATGCGGGCTGCCTTGCCAAGTGTTCCATCAACCCCGCCGGATTGAGTATATCTTGCTCTTTCTGGTTGGGGGGGCGAGCCCGCGGAGGGCTGGGTGATGCATCAAGCATGGATGAGGGGGCCGCGGTTGGCCCCTTAAGCCTTCGCGCCGGAGAGGCCACTGGCCGAGCGCACCCTGGTCGACCACCCACACACACACACACTCTCTCTCTCTCTACGACGAAGCAAGAGAAAGTCATTCGCCAACGACCGGCCATCTCACCAGGCATGGAAAGTGCCAGCCATAGTCGATTTCGGGGGTGCAACTGGAGAGCCAGGGTAGAAAGGCGAATTACGCAGATGTGAGTGTGACGTTGTGCTCGTTAGGCGAAGAGCAGGGTCGAGTAGAGGAATTCCCACACCTGGGCAGGCCGCGATTTTGCTTGACAGAACATCTCTCCCCTAAAGCTGGTGCAAAGTCTCGGTGCAAAGTCCCGAACGTTGGGCTGCAGACCCAGACAGAGCCCGGAGATGCGCGAGGACAATTGGATGTAGTCGTCTCTCGCGTACGATCTCTGCGATAGCGATTTGATCGGCCATGCTTCTTCTGCGTTCCGCTAAGGTTTTCCTGGAGTTCGTCAAGGAATGCCGTAAGTATGACATCAAGGTGCCGATCGTGCCCGGCATCATGTGTACTTGCCTCAGAGGTGTTCTGTCGTCTGAGGGCTCTGCCCAGTCGCCTTCGATTGTGGTTCTTGGTAGTACTGTCATCAGCTTCTTCGTTGGTAAGAAAATCTCTTCCCAGTTGCGGATGCTTCTTTTTTAGCCGGGCCGAGGCCTGAATGGTTTGGGTGGGCTGAAGCGGATGACGGAGCTTTGCAAGACGCGCGTGCCCGAGGGCCTCATGGAACGGGCGGAGAAGGCTAACACTTCCGATGAGGCTTTCAAGGATTCCTGATCCGAGTCTGTTCCCAGAGTGCGAATCTAGTTGCAGGCTTTTGCTTTCGCGCCAGGAGTTTGGCATCCAGGAGGGCGTGGCCATGTGCAAAGCACTGCTGGAGGGTGGAGCGCCGGGTTTGCACTTCTACACCCTGAACCTGGAGAAAGTCGTCGTTGGTATTCTCAAGGGCCTGGGAAAGATCAGCGATGCCCAGGCAGCAGCCTTCCAGGCAGTCGAGGCGGATGCCAAATTCATGGTGTCGGCCCAAGGCATCACCACGGGCACAAAGGCCGGCAACCGGCCAGCACTGCCGGGCAACCGCCCGTTGGTGGAGGCAGACCCTGCGATGCACGAGCTGGTGCAGCAGGAGAAGGCCCGGCAGATGCGATGCATCGAGCTGATTGCCTCGGAGAACTTTACCTCCCGGGCTGTGATGGAGTGCCTTGGGTCGGCGCTGACCAACAAATACTCCGAGGGTCAGCCAGGAAACCGCTACTACGGTGGCAACGAGGTCATTGACAAGGTGGAGAACCTGTGCAAAGCGCGCGCACTGAAGGCATTCAGCCTTGATGAGAAGAACTGGGGTGTGAATGTACAGCCGTACTCGGGAAGCCCAGCCAACTTCGCTGTCTACACTGCGCTGCTCCCCCCTCATTCCCGTGTCATGGGTCTGGATCTGCCAAGTGGTGGACACTTGACGCATGGCTACTACACTGCCCGAAAGAAGATCTCAGTCACTTAGATCAGTTCATCAGACCTTTCAAAGAGGATAGGCAATACGTTGAATGCCTTCATATAATGGAGCGCTCAGGCGACTTCCATCTACTTCGAGTCTTTGCCCTACCGCGTGCACCCAGAAACCGGACTTATCGATTTCGATGAGCTCCGCAAGACAGCCCTCGTCTTCCGACCTGCGATGATCCTCTGCGGAGCCTCCGCGTACCCTCGCATCATCGACTTTGGAAAGTTCCGTGAAATCGCAGACGAAGTTGGAGCGATCCTGATGGCAGGTCGGCCAGTGCCTCTTACCCCGAAGCTCCAACATGAGCTTGTCAGGAGTCACTTGTTTCAGTGCGTGAGTAAGCCCTCATAATCCCTCATGTGCGTGATCACGTCGTTACGCGTGCATTTCCTTGACCGTTGAGCCCGACAGACATCGCCCACATCTCCGGGTTGGTCGCCACCGGGGAGCATCCGTCGCCCTTCGAGCACTGCGACGTTGTGACCACCACCACCCACAAGTCTCTGCGCGGACCGCGGGCTGGAATGATCTTCTTCAAGTACACAGAGAAGATCCCCGACATCAAGGAGCGCATCGACATGGCCGTGTTCCCGGCCCTTCAAGGTGGTCCTCACAACCACCAGATCGGTGCCCTGGCCGCTCAACTCCTGGAGGTGGACACGCCCATGTTCAAGGACTACGCTCGCGCGGTGAAGGCGAACGCCAAGACGCTGGCAGAGACCCTTATGGGAAAGGGCCACAAGCTGGCTAGCGATGGCACGGACAATCACCTCTTGCTTTGGGACCTGCGCCCCCATGGCCTTACAGGCTCCAAAGTTGAGAAGATCTGCGAAGCGGCCTCCATCACCCTGAACCGCAACGCTGTGCACGGCGATGCCTCGGCTTTGTCTCCCGGAGGTGTCCGTGTGGGGGCCCCGGCCATGACCACCAGGGGCTGCACCGAGCAGGACTTCAGGAAGATCGGAGAATTCCTGGACCGCTGCTGCCAGATCGCCTTGAAAATCCAGGCGGAGAAGGGCAAGAAGCTCAAGGATTTCGAGGCTGCCATCCCAGGAAATTCCGAGGTCTCGTCCTTACCTCACACTTTCCTAAGTCATTCCCCTCCACAGCATCTCTAGCTATTTCAAGCGTCTGAAGCCTGGTTTTGGTTTTGGGTTGCCATGTTTTTCGAGATTGCCAGCTCTTGTCGCACTTTTCTTTCAAGCGGGGGCGAACTACTCCGCATAGCATCGACTTATACCAAGGTCACGGCACTGAAGAAGGAGGTGGAGGAGTGGGCGAGCCGATTTGGCTACCCCGGGCTGTGAGAATTAGTTTAGTGATGCCTTCTGTGCCAAGTGCTTGCGCCTCTGAAACATCCCTTTTGTGACGGCAGCGTGGTTCGTCAGAGGTGGCACGGTCTGCCTGCTTGACAGCCGGATCCTGTTCGTCCATCAGAATCTCTCTGGAGTTGAGCAGTATTGGATAGTATTGGTGTGTCCAGTGGCAAACTGTCGGGAGAGAGTTCTGAATGGTGGTTTTCGAGGGTCGCGACAATTCACGTACATACATAGAGCCGCGAAGCCGCAGGCTTGAACGTGGTGACATCCTTCCGTGCTAGCGTCTCGTTGGCTTAGCATGACCGCCCGCCCAAAAGGATCGGATGCTGTTCCCTGACGGCCTCACCACCTCTGTATTTGTGCATCGTGTTGCCGCTACTTGGTTTTGCAGGCTGCCCTTCCATGTCTGCCTCTGCGGGTGGGACAAGGTGAGCTGCCGGTGGTTTGGCTTTGCAACCGAAGCCGCCGCTGGCAGAGAGGCTGCGCCACAGCAGCAGTATTCTCACACGTAGGTGAGAAAGGGCCCAACAGGCTGAGCTCGCTAGAAGTCGTTGAAAAGTCTTTGCTTGCATCTGCTATGCATTAGCTGATGCAGCTGCACTTCCTTCTCTGCACGGCAAAAGGTTCAGGTTATCATGTTATCCTTTGCTGTTTTCTGTTGTCTGGACAGGTTGGCAATCGTCTTTCTGGTGTAGTAATAGATGAGCAGGCTGACTCTGCATCTTGTTACTTCTTGTGCAAGACTGTTGAATCAACGTTGTTTTCCTGACCGACTGCACGCGGCAGTGCGTTTTCGCGTAGTTTGTTTCTCTTGGGAGGCCATCCGGTGTGCGATGCAAGAAGCTGGCTTCGCAAGAGTAGAGGCTCTGCTAGGTTTGTTTGAAGTTGTGCCGTCGGCAAGTGGCCTGTGCCCGAATGAGGTTGACTGGCATGTAATGTGAGTAAACAAGTTAGCTTAGTTGATCTTAGTTGCAAGTTGCTCATGTTTTGTCTGCATGCTGCCCAGCAACGCCGAGTGCATTTCATGAAAACAGTCCAAACCTGCCCCATCCCGCAGGTTGAAAGTGCAGTCACGGCCGGGTTTGAGAAGCGCAACTTGTCCCCGGGCTGTGACCTCGTTGCTTCGCCGAGCATCTGGAAGTCCGATTCAGGTCCCACAAGGGCGCTCTCGGAGGTCAATCTGCCTCTGCCGGCCTCTTCTCGGCAGAGAGCTTAGTAGAGATGGACGGAGCTCGGCAGCTTTCGAGGGTTTCTCGTCCATCGCCCAGGTTCGCGGAGCTGTTTCTGTTGTCCTGGCCTCAGCTTCTGCGCAGAGGTTGCACGAGCAGCGTGGACTGACAGATCAGCAGCACCAACTTCTTCACGGCCTCTCCAATGGGCGTTCGTGCTGGCCTAAGAGCAGTTGCCTTCCGCGAGTGCCCTTTGTTCATGGAGTCCTCGAGTCGTGGTGAGGTGATGGCGTGGACTACATGTATGCTGGCGTGATCCGCTCGATCAACAAAGAGTTGCTGCAGCGCCAGCTTCAGGCGATGTAGTCGCATGCAGATTGCAGTGCTGAGATTCTGACTGAGCTTTTGGAGGACGGCGCGATCGTGTCAATGACCTCACTTGGCTCCAGCCCGGGGGGCGAAGTATTTTACGTCTCGTCTGAGGAGTCACGGGCCCATCTTCCGAAGTACTCGGCGGGTTGTCGGTTCGGCATCCTTCCCGTGCGGCAAGAGCAAAGCTTAGGTTGGCTGCCAAAGTGGCCAGCCGACTTCAAGCGATTAAGCTTGCACCGACCTCAGCCGAACTCTTTTTCTATGCTTGTGAAATCCAAGAGAGGTCTCGCGATGATTGCAGGTCTACATAACCAGAGGGCAGTGCCTGGTGGACAAGCGGCAATCCCGGATCATAGCAGGCCGCCCTAGCTGTGTGGCCCGTGGTCCTAGCCCAGGTCCGTCTGTCCATTGTTTTTCAATAACGCATGCTTGGCCCAAGACGTACTCGTTTCAGCCGGCAGTCTTGTGCTGTCAGCGAATGATGAAGGAGACCGTCCTGAGCCCTAAACTCCAACCCGAAACTCTAAACCTCCCTAAACAACCCTAAACCCCTAAGTCCCACACCCGAAGAGCAGCCGCGCGAGCGGCTCGGCGGCCTGTGCCAATAGTGCCTGGCTTGCCATGGCTCAGTGCCGCATTTGCCTTCAATCGGCAGATCAGGACTCGACCAGAACAAATCTCGTGGCTTTCTGATGCCTTTTGAGAACAGAGCATACGCAGCTTTGAGGTCAAGCTTGCATGTCGTGATGCTTGCTCTAACGCATCTGCTTAGATCACTACTGCTCGTAGGAGCTTGGTGAATTCATCAAACCTTGTCGGTGCAAAGAGCCTGTTCACCGCAAGTGCCAGCATCTGAGCTGTCTTTGCCCATTGTCGAAGGTCGCCCAGTACTGAGCTTATCCCGGCTCCGAAGTGTTCCGAAGCACAGCCCAGGCCTGGACACCTGGAGGGCCTCGGGCATCAACCCGGCCAACATCACGCGCTGCACCTCGGAGCTGCACAGACCGCGTTGCACACCAAATCGATAGGACAGCGATGCATTCCTGGCCCTAGCTGACGTGCTGAAGTAAGGTGAAGTCTGCCGCTGCCACAGCTCAGATCGGAGCCGCTTTCAGGTGAATTTGCTTGTTCTGCACACCCGAGCTGTAAGGCCAGTATCACTATCGCTTGGGCAGAGATGCCCGGCCACGGCACGTTCACATGTTTGTGTATTCCATCGCACTGGTTCAGAAACTCGGATTTTGACTATTGTTGTGGAGGTAACGGGGGTGCCCCACTCCGTTGCAAGCGCAAGACTGCATCCAAGGATTTTGCTCTTTCTTGCTCTGTCCGTGGCCGCCGGCTTCATGATCAGAGCGACAAAATTCACTGATCTGATCAACTGGGGCAGGCTTCCTGCACTCTGTTGCAATTGATCAGGACGCCTTACCGAATGGTGATCCTTGTCTCCCCGATAAGATCTTACATCTCTCTCGTTCTCTTCATGTGCACAGATCCGGGCACACAACACCGCCCGTTGCTGACTGATCATCCCTATCTCCCTCCATAATCTCCTTCGGTCTCCCTCTATAGTAGCTTTCATGCAATCCCCTGTCACCTTGTTTCTTCCTGACACTTTCACATTGTCCTCCTGCCTTCCTGTACTCAGTACTCCCACCACGGAAAACATAGAAGCTCTTTCCATGTGGCGACACGCCTCGATTTGAAGTTGTGTTGCGCAAATCCTCTTTGTAGGCCGGCTGCCGCATCCTGTGACCCTTGTCTCCCTCCAGAATCTCCTTTAATATCACCTCGGTTTTCCTTGTCACGCGTGAAGCAGATCGTTCGAGGGGTACCATTTCGTCATATGGTGGTGACCCTTTTCTAATCATGTGCATTTCTTCAGAGTTCGCTTGAAAGTCGACGTGCTGGCAAGCCTGCTGATAGGATTGTCGAGTCTCCGTATTTTCCATCCGTCTCCCTGCAGAAGCTCCCCGCTTACTACAGTCTCAGAGCCATTTCGTGTGATGTGGCCGATTTCTAAACTATGGCCCACGTCTCTATTCAAGGTCTGCCTTCAGAGTGGCTTCTGCTAACCCGCATCACCCCACATCCTGTCCAGCACAACACCCGCAATTCAATACTTTCCGGCTGTGTTGAGTCCAGGTGTAGCATGATATTGCATGGTCCTGTTGCACCGGCAGGCTCAGCTTCATGATGCCAGCCTTCCCCTTGGTTCTTCCAGTGCATCAGTTGCCGAAATGTCCCTCATGACTTTGTTCAGACTGATTGTGGACCTGGGATCGAAGATCTCAGGACACGGACAGAGGTTGGATCTTCCTCGGATGTTGCTTCAACTTCTTCTGCATTGGTGTTTTTGCCACCGTGATGCTCCTGTACCGGCTGATACAAAGAAGGCAGGTCAGCGCACTAAGTCACTTAGAGACCTTAGGGCAGGATACTGCATCACTTGCACCATGATGCATCCTCAGGCACAGAAGCCCAGCCAAGTCCTTAGTTGGAACAAGATGCAAGGCAGCATGAGCAAGTCGGCCAGTCCGATTCTGCGGGAGGGTCGCGGCCTTCGTGCTCTCAGGCGCGACAAGCCGCACTGCAGGCATCTTCGCGACGCAGCACGTGGCTTGATAATGCGCTGCGAACACGAAACCGGAGCCTCGTTGCAAAAATGGCGCCTAGTTGTCTGAGATGAAACAAGTTGAAACCGCCCTCTTCGGAGTTACACACCTTAGGCGACAGGACTGCTGCGGTGACTGCTGCTATACAACTGACGACTCATTATGCTTGTGTCTCGGAGGCAGATGGGTGGCGGATTACGCCTTTGCAGGTTTTGTTTGCTGATTTGGGATTCTATGGAACGGCCTGTCCATGAGTCGAAATCTTGCAGGCTGGTGCCCTCACGTAAGCCGAGGTGGTGCTACTATTGCTGTTCGGGTCCGAACTGGTACTGTCCTTTAGAGGCTGGATGTTCATACCCTGTCTCACCTTTCTACTGGCTCCCGTGAACACCCTGCCAGGGCTGCTGCTACAACTGCGACATTGGAACCGCAAGATGCTTCGATGCGTGTGAATGCTGCAGTAAAGGATCTGGTGGTGGAGGCGCAGGACTGGATCAGGTTCCAGCACATCAGGGGCAGATTCCCCGCACAAAGATTCTGGCTGAGTTAGTCTGCTAATGTTTGCAATCCAGCGGTTTGAGTGGCAAGATACGGAAGCTTGGCACGCATGTAATGCCTTCACGAGTTTTTTTGCACCTGCACGCTACTTTCAGCGAGCATGCTCCAGCGAGCATAGAAGCCAGCCTGGAATGCCATGGAAGGCTTGGATGTTTCCTCAGGTAATCCTGCTACTGAAAGCGGTTGTCGCAAGTCCTCTGCCCGCCCGTTGAAACTGTTGTACATGACCGGGAAGCTCGACACATCACGACACATCCCCTCGGACAAAGTACTTCGCTCTTTGCATGCTGGAGAAAATTTGCATTGATCGGACTATCTTTTCAGCAAGTCCCGTGTTGAAGCCCAAATGTTGCAAACCTACAGCTCGCGATGCGAAGCACCGAAGCCGCGAGGGGACTCCCAGCCGCAGAAATGGATCCCCGGAGTCTGAAAAGATTGAGGGCTGGAACGCCACGCCCCAAACCTCTCAAACCAACCAGCGGGTCCCCTGCCTGACGAAGAAGAGCCGCTGGATCTCTCGAGTAGGTTGCTGGCCCGGGGCCATTCCAGCACACAGTTGACTGGCTGCGCCGAGGCCAACCCTGAACACCGATATCCCTTTTGGTCTGTGGACCACAGCCTGAGTTCCGAACTCGTATCCAACAGCCCTGAATTTAGTTTTTTAAAATACCATTTCCCCTATCAAACGTCAAAGTTGTAAAGTTCCTCACCACCGTTATCGCCGCGTCTGTTTTGCTGCAATGCCCGGCTGTGCAGGAGGATGTTGTGACTGTTGTGATTGCGGCGGCTGTGGCTGTGATGGAGCGAGCTGCCCTCTGGTGCTGCATGATGTCAATAATGCTCCTGTCACTGTGCAGGAGATGCCGGCATTTTTGCTGTCATTCTGGGAGCGATTGCTGCAGCCTCTACCTTATTTGGCCTGGAGTGATGTAGTTTCACGATTCGCAGTGGGCGTGTCGCGTTCAGTGTGCCAAGAGTCGGGTTGCCGGCACTCAAGTTGCTCTTGGCGTTGCTGCTTTGCCATACGGAGTGAGTGCATGCTTTTGTTGTCATGATTGCTCCCCACCCAATAGAGGCTTTCGCAGCGCAGCCCTCAAGTCCTGGTTGACTCTAGTTGTTCGCTGCTCATAAACTGAGGCAGTTGCAGTTATTCTACTCGCCATTGGCATGTTCGTGTTTTTCTGGGTGATTTTCTACAATGTGCAGCTGGCCCAGTCCGTCCCAAGTGCTTAGTTTACTGAGCAGTGTGCCATGTTTCGCGTAGACGGACAATTCTGCAAGCGGCTGAGGTTCAACGGAATATTCATGAACCATTCCTTCCTGCACTCCGCGGCAGCTGAGAGGTCCAGAGCTAGGGATATGCAAGTTCACCAACAATGGTGGAGTGAGCTGATGTGAGCAGGTACCACGTTCTCCCCTATGACGTTGCATATGATACATCGATCCGAAAGACTGCCACGCCGGACGGATACATCGGCTTGCAGACTTGAGGTTGCTGTTGTGGACCCTGCCGTCCCTCTTGTGCTTCTGTCGGAGGAGTCGGCATGGCCAACTGAGCCTGTGACACCGCCGATTCAGCAGGAGAGACCGCCTGCTGGTTGAAGTGTTTGCTTGTCGGATGTGGTCGCCGTGCACCACTGACAGGGCATGCACCATGTGGAGAACGCTAGAGTCGTGGGCAAGATGGAGGAATCGATAGCCTGAGCAGCCAGCTTCTGAGAGCGAAGCACTCGGATGCACTCATGTACAGGCACCGGCTGCAGGATTGCACAATTCCGGGGCTAAGGTTTACCGTAGGATGTAGATGTGCTGGTCGCCTACATATCGTGGGCCTTCTTTGTGGAGCTAGCGGCGCTCGATCCCAATGGAGGTGTCGCCCTGCACCCCCGAGAATGCAAATGCACACGACAAAAAGATAGCTTCGTGCAAGACGAGGGCCACTGGTAAGTTTGTGCATCCAAAACTGCCGCTACCTGTAGCACGCGGACAGGTATGCAAGCACACGACGCTCGCCAACTCTTGAAGCACCTGGAATGTCCAGCTGAAGGCTCCTACACCGACGAGGCTCGATGCCACGCACAGAGACGTGATACGAGCCGCGGACCTTGCACAGATTCTCAGATGCCAACAGGAGCAGCAGTCCGATTGGTTTTGCGACTTCGTGCGGAGCCTGAGGCCAGACTGTCGTGTCTGCATTGCCAAAGGAGCAAGCCGAAGCCTTCGCAAAGAGCTCTTTTCCAAGGCTCATTGCAACGACAGGGGACCTGTTAGGTCTCGCGGTCGGTTCTCTGCTCCCGGGAGTCCAGCGGGCTTGGAGTGTGGCGGTGTCGAACCGAAGCCTACACATCACCGGAGATCGGGTTGAAATGAAGCGGCCCTAGCAGCCTCCATGCCCACGGCCACCGGGGAACGAACCACGCATCCCACGGCGACGATGGGCGAAATGCCATGTTTCGCAGTCAAGCCTCTCTCTGACAGGCTGCTGGTTTCTTCGGCTTGGCACTAAGACTTGCCTTGAAATGGCGTGCTCCGATGAGTCGCAGACTGACTGAAGCGAGGTGTCACCCAAAGGAGTGCGCTGCCTCCTCGGTTCTCTAAAGAACTCCGAAGATGCGAAGAATGCGAAGTCTGTGAGAAGCGGTTTGATGCAAGGTCGTGGACACCTGGTCGCAGCTTTTCCCGGGTCCTTGCTGCAAGAGCCGGGCTCCGAGTGCAGAGCACTCCACGGGAGGCGCTCTATCCCGCTCCCGTTCGGAATGCGTTCGGCGAGCGTGCCCCCGAGGTTCTACACCACGGATGGAAGCGGCACTTGTGTGGCCCAGGCGAAAATGACGAGCTCGCAGCTAGACACCGGACCGGCAGCCTTTCTCAGGATGTTTACCAGGGGCTTGGCTGCGCAACCCGGGCGGACACGTCCTCCATCGCGGCCGGGGTTCGCTTGTTCGAGGCAGAGGAGAAAAAGGATCCCTCAGGGCTTCCTCTTCTGCCAGGAACTCCTGGGAGCGGACTCGGAGGAGCCTGTGGAGTTGGAGGCGGTCGAGGCCGCGGAGATCCGATGTTTGTCTTCCCTGAAATGGAGTCTCTGCTGCCACGGGAAGGCCAGCTGTGCGGCGGCAGAGTTCTTTGTCTGGCGTCGTGATGAGGTGAGGGTCATCTATGCACGGAGCCCTCTGGAGTCCAGCGACGAGCGCGTCCGCTTTCGGCAAGGTGGTGCTGGGATGCGGGCAGCTCGTGGCGCACTCGGTGCAGGAGTCGGGCAAGGTGGGCCAGGAAAGATCGCTGCTGCGAGTCGCAATCGTCACAGCTCCACATCTACCAGCGTACGCAGTATTGTGCTCGGGGGTTGCATCGTTCACGCGCTCACAGACCCCCCTGTCTTTTGCGTAGTTAGTTTTTTGGTGCACGCTACACCCCCTGCCATACATGCAGCTAGCACTTCGACTTGATCTTTTCGAACCGGAGGTGGTCGCTGAGTTGAGACACTTGTCCTGCGCCTTGGGAGCCAGGGCCTCGGCTTTGGGCGTCACTCGCACTCCTTGCGCTCAAACTTGGGCTTGAGACCTTCGTGGCCAACGCCCCCGCGCTCTTCGCATATGCGGAGCGAGCCGCCGTTCTCGGCGGCGCCCCGCTGATGGCCGTGAGGCGCTCTCAGGCTTGGGCTGTCGAGTCGTTGCTTTCTCTCAGCTGCAGCTCGCTCGCTCGCTCGCTCGCTCG
>CAJNJA010016109.1:0-36908 GCA_905231915.1 Symbiodinium necroappetens | reverse complement strand
TTTAGGGTTTAGGTTTCAAGGTTTAGTCTCAAAGAGACTGCTTTTGGGGCTGAGATTCCTGCTGTAAGGTTTCCGGGTTTTGGGGTCAAGGGTTAGGGTGTATGGCTTGGACGGGGGGGGGGGGGGGGGAAGGATTCTGGGATTGATGCTTTGCGGTTTTGGTAGGGTGTGGTGTATCAGGCTTTAGGCGTTTAGACTTTAGGATTTAAGGATGTTTCAGGCGTTTTGGCGGAAGCGGCTGCGCAAGCCCTGATGCAAACACAGGCGTTAAGGGTTTCGGGTGTAGGGTTCCTCCAGAGAGCCCAGTACCCCTTCATCAACGAATATGGCTTAAACCATCATATGGGTAGTTCTCTAAAGTAGGGCCCCTTTGGGGGGTCCTTTTTATAAGGGTGCCGTACTATATAATATTGGGGACCTAAAAGGGGACCCTAATTTAGAGAACTATCCAGAGCAAGCCCCTTTCTTACAATTTTTAATTGTTTAAGATATTTCCCTTAATGGGTTATCGGGGTCTCGTTGGGTTCCTTGAGTGCCTACATTTAGGAAGTGTCCAGGTTTCAGATGCTTGGCTTCCAGGGTGTATTTTGGTTTAGGGTTCGGGGTTTATAGGGTTTAGGTAGGGTTCAGGGTTTCGGGGTTTAGGTGTCTATTCTACAGGGCAAAGTGCGCTGCAGCCCCTGCTCAAAAAAAAGGTGTAGAATAGAACCAGGCGGCATGTACAAGTCTGTGCAAAAAAAAAGTGTAGAACAGCTTCTGGGACCTACGGGGGTGCGGGGCGCAGCGGTTCAGATCCTGTGCGGGGCTTCGAAGCCCTAAGCCCCAAACCCTACTGCCTACTAATTGGATAGCCAATCGGATAACTTTAATTGTTTTACATACATATTTATATATGTATATACGCGATCGATGGTAGACAGTTTGAACGTTTTTGAGGGCTCGGTTGTTGAAGAAGAGTAGGTGAACCCTGCTGAAGTCTTGATGAACCCTGCTAAGACTAAACCCCCAATACGGCCCAAGAATCCTCGAGCAGGAATACCTGGAGAAGACATCCACAGAGCTCACTACCCTTGAGGCTCAGGTCAGCTGTTTAGGGATTACCTGTGTGGATCCGATACCCCATTGTGTTAAGGCTTAGCATCACCTACTATTTTGTCGGGTTTGGGGCTACAGGAAGGCTGTAGAGTTTAGGCCGTAAGGATGCTGTGATTTGATTGCCCTGGTTTCCTCGCACCAAGCATCGTCAGGCAGCGCTACACGCAATAATTCCTAAGCCCTGAAAAACTACAGACCTTAGATCACAGGGTTGATAAGGGCACTGCAGGCCTTATTCGCTCGAGTTTAGCGTCGGGCTCATGGAGCGACCTGCTCAAGCGCTCAGGAGTTCAGGTTTAGCAGTTTAGGGGTTTTCAGGGTGTAGCAGAATGTGTTGAATGGTGACGTTCTGAGAAGGGCAGCAACTTACATTCAACCCTTGTGGGCTACTACAACCTATTTGTAATCCCAAATCAAAGGTTAACCTTCAGTGTCCCTAGGAGACTGGACAAGTAAGTATTGGGGTATTTTGCTTGCTGACATGTTTCTGCCCCTGTGAGGAGGACGAGTTGCAAAGCGCCGCAAAATCCATGCAGGCTGGTTCACGATGCTAGCGGCTTGGGATCCTTGCCGTGGCCCTAAACCCATGGGTCCCGGCTTTTCCTGTGATTTCGGGCTTGGCCCTAAACCCCAAGAGCGTCACAACCTACAACGCCGGACGCTTAAGTATAACCCTAAATCCAATCAGACATAAACCCAGCCCCTAGAATCAGGATTCCCCATTTTCTAAGTTTCATTAAAAAGCTCCCTTAACCCGATAAGCCCTAAACTCCGAGCCCCTGATCCCTCCTAATTTAGGGTTTAAAACCCGAAACCCTAAACCTTTAAACGCGAAACCCCAAACCTTAAACCTGAAACCCTGAACCTTAACCCCTAAAAACCCTAAACCCTTAAAAGGAACCCTTAAAGGAACCCTTAAAGGAATCCCAAACAGAGCCCTAAACCCCTAAAAAGGAACCCTGAGTCCGGGAAGGCCCGGATCGAAGAGCAGCGGCGGGCGATCGAAACCGCCAGGCTGCGAAACGCGAAAGCCTCCGAGGCGCTGCTGGGTTGTTGAGGTTTAGGGCCTTTTAGGGTTTAGGGCCTTTTTTAGGGTTTTTGGGGTTTTAGGGCCTTTTTTAGGGTTTAGGGCCTTTTGTAGGGTTTAGGGTTTTTTGGGTTTAGGGCCTTTCAGGGTTCAGGCTTTTGGGGTTTTTCAGGTTTAGGATTTTAGGGTTTGGTGTGTGCGGGCTTTTGGGGTTTGGGGGTTTCAGGGGATTTTGGGGTTTTTGGTGTTTTGGGGTTTGGGGCGTGGGGGGTTTAGGGTTTTGGGGGTGTGGGGCTCTGCGGTTGCGGGTTTGGGGTTCGGGGGTAGGCTTAGGGTTTTTGGTTTGGGCTTAAAGATATGTAGATGCTTGAACAACCCCAGTTTTGAGGGTTACTTATTGAAGCCCGTATAGTAGACCATGTCGTATCCTGGGGCTGATGCCTTAAACTTAAACTTTAAACCATTTGAAGGGCGTTTTCGTTTTTCGGTGGGGTTTTAAGTTTCTTATGCAGATTTAAAAGGGTCTTACGAGTTTCATGAGGTGGGACCTGCACAGTACCCTTAATGCGTAACGTATCAGTTCTAAACAGAGGTTATGTAGGCTTCGGGATAGTTCGCGGGCTCGCTCGCGCTGTCATATGTGGGGTTTTAAAGAAGGGCCCGAGTACCATTGATCATATTCTCTCCCAGCTACTAGCCTACATGTCTGCAACCTAAGACCTAAGACCAAGTGTTAAACTGCTGGACCCGTGAGACGCTTAGGGATAGTGCGGACGGTTTTGTTGTGGCCTGGGCTCAGGGTTGGAATGGAAGAGCTTCAGGATATAATGGGAAGGCGAAGACTAATACTAAGCAACATAGCACGGCAAGCTATCATGATGTTACGGCGGCTTAGTGCTGAAAGCCGGCAGCAAAGCATCCGGCCCCACTCAGAGGAATGAGGGAAGTGGTGGGGCATTGCAGCAGGGATGAGAACGAGGATGAGACCCGTGTCAGCGCATGTCTCTCTGCGAGTAGATTCTACTTCAAGTCATCAGATCCTTGACGTCTACCCCTACACCCTAAAACCCGAACCCGAAACGCTTACACACTGCTCTCGGAAAAGGGTGCTAAAACAAACAGGAAAACAACGAAACCCTAACCTTTCACCCGAAGCCCTGCATCCCAAGATCCTTCCCTAACCCCCCAGGTACCTACAATATAGTACCCTACTAGAGCCCCTAGGGCCCTATATAGTAGGTACCTGGGCGGTTAGGGCTTGCGTGGAGGTCGCCGATCAGACAAATCAGCGCTGCAGGTCTCTGGAACTGCGCTTGGAGGCGCCGCGGAAAGCTTCGAAGTAGACGTCCGAAATTTCGGGCTTAGGGTTTAGGGTTTTAGGGTTTAAGGTTTAGGGTTTATAACCCATAATACCCCAAAGCCTTAAGTCTATCGTAGCCAAGTAGAGTAGAGTCTAAATTTGTCAAGCTTCGTTGTCCGAATCTCAAAAATGCGTGGCTTTGCTTGATGCCCCTATCGGACGCTCGCTTGGCTGGCTGCCTGGCTCTTTGGAACATAACTTGTTGGAGCTCTTCATTGGCTTTAGGGCTAAACGTTTCACTTTGAGGGGGAGTTCAGAAGTCAGCGAAGCCTGCAGGGGCATCGTAGAACCCCTGATGTGGAGTGAAGCACATCCCTGCAACTCTAAACACGATTTAGGGTTTAGGGTTTAGGGTAAACCCTTAGGCGACGCAGGCGCCAAAGCCCTAATGACCTAAATCCTACACCCTGAACCTCTGCCATGCGGGCTTGTCCTTGCGAAGTAGGAGGCAACAAACCCCGAAAACCTTTAAGCCTATATCTCTGGTCTAAACCTGCAGACCTTCGCCCTACATCCTAAACCCCCTGAGAACGATTTTGAATCCTGGAAGCCTGTCGCTCTCAACCTAAAGATCCAAACCCTCTCTGGATCTTGTGTATCCCTTTGCTAGCCCCAGGGTACAAGCCCTAAACCCCCCAAAAAAAACCAGGACCCAAGCCGAATTTTGAGACGCAACCTTACAGGCATTACAAAAAACCCTAAGCCCTCAAATCCTAAATGCAGGATCTCCGAGGACTGCCATGCGGGAGCCACAAAAAGCGTCCCTAAATGCTAAACCTTAAACCCTAAACCCTGAAATTCTCAATCCCAAAACAAAAATCCCTAAACCCGAAACCCTAAATCCCCTAAACCTGAAATTCTCAAATCCCGAAACAAAAACCCCTGCAAAGTCCTTGTTCCTGTCGAGGCGAGCGAGGCAGAAGCTGCCCGCTCCGCTCGCGAGGAGCAGGCTGCTACGGGTTTCAGCACATATAGCGTTTAAGCAGAATTTAGGGAAATTTTAGGGTTTAGGGTTTTGGGCAATTTTAGGGTTTTGGGGTTTAAATGGGGTTTCGGTCTAATTCGGGCTCTACGTCATGTCTTCGTATGCATTAGTGCGTACTGTTTTACCACTTCTGTGTAGCATGATTACGGTGAGTCTAGTTGTTATTTTCGTCAGCACTTAGATTTGTTGCGGGGTTGGCGGGTTCGGTTTGAAGGGGGCACGCGGTGTGTTGTGTGGTGGGTGGGTGTGTGTGTGTGTGTGTCTGTGTATTTATGCTAATTGTTCGGGGTTCGGAGGAGGGAGGGAGTGTTGACGAACGCCGGTAATACTAGTCTGCAGTGGGTTTTTGTCGTTTTCGGTAGCTTTGTTGTAAGATTGTACGGATTCCTGAACCCTTTACCTGTACTCGATACCGCTTATACCCTAAACCCCTGAATGTGCTCGTCTTCATTACCACGGGTTGCTACATGATGCAAGCCTAAACTTGTAAACCCTAAACCCTGAAACCCTAAACCCCAAACCCTAAACCCTAAACCCTAAACTCCTAAACTCCTAAACTCCTAAACCCTAAACAGTAAAACCCGAAACCCTAAACCTTAAACTCCTAAACTCCTAAACCCTAAAAGCCCAAACGCCCCGGCTTTTTATGGCACCCTGAGAGGCCCTGGCTGCGGCGGTCGGCGCGGAGGAGTCTTCGGCCCAGGCTTTGGAGCGAGAGCGAAGCCACCTGCAGGCGACAGGGGGTTTAGGATTTAGGGTTTAGGGGTTTAGGGGTTGCAGGGGTTAGGGTTTAGGGTTTAGGGCCGGGATATGGGGGGAGGTCGGGGGTTTGGGAGTTGAAGGCGGGTTTTCGGGCGATTTCGAGGACAATCCCTAAACTCTGAACCCCTCAACCCCTAAACCTTACCTGCATCCTTGCCTGCCTGGTGCGAGTGTGAGAGTCGAAACCTTATAATCTTATAAACCCAGCTTTCAGGCAACTTATAAACCCGGCTTCCAGGCTTTCAGTTTCAGGTGTGTCGTCGTCGGATCTTGAGGTTTGCCCAAACCCTACCGATAACAGCAAGAAAACTCTCATCCCGACATCCTGAACTTGAACCCTGAGTCTTCCATCCACTAGTTTTACACTTATTGCGTTTAACTATGGAGTCCATTATCACTGAATCACTGGCAATTGCTGTTGTTATTATTCTTATTATCATTATTATTATTGTTGTTATTAGTCTATTTAATAGAATTCAAACGTGGTTATAGTATTGATATTGTCGTCTTCTGTCGGCCAGGAGCGCCTGAAGCTTTTCAAGACCAGTGCCTTGAAGTCCTCCAAGGAGCTCGACGAGGACGCGCTTGGGGATCTGGAAAGGGTCTCAAGGCCTATTGAGGGTTGCTATACGGGTTCCAGTAGAGTTTAGGTGCTTTTTACGAAGGGCTTTAGGAGAGTATTTTTGCGAGAACTTCAAGAATGAGGTTTAGAAACATGTTCTAATAACTTTCATGAAGGTGGAATATGTTCTGAGAAGGTTTTGGGTCTTTTGGGCTTAATGAGGATGTAGTGGTCAGTCTTGTTGATCGCTTCGGGATGCGAGGGTTCTGTGCCTCTTTGAATTATTCGGATCTCGGATGGGCTTAGGTGTGGGACCAGCGGACCACCCAAACAGACGACACAAGCAACATCCAAAGTCCCGAAAACCGAAGCCGTTGACTCCCAAACCGTTAAGACACTTTAGCCCCTCAAGTCCTAGATCCTTCTGAAGCCTCAAGCTCGAGGCCGGAAGCCTCAACCGCGACCCCCTAAACCCAGGGTCGGGGCAACCGTTAACATTGTCATTGGCTAAAGTGCTGATGTTCGCCAATGAGCGATATCGTCGTACCAGGAACCTCGCCCAGGCAAGTCCGAGTGTGAGTGTGTGTGCTGAAACCTTACACCCTTAACTCCTAACCCCAAACCCCTCTATTAGTAACGAGTTCTCCACCCCAAAAACCCTAAGCCCTAAGACTCAAGAAGCTTCGGCTGCAAGGAAGAGGCCGCCGAGGAGTCCCTACGGGCCCGACTGGCGGAGAAGCAGCAGGGACAGGAACAGCGCAGCCAGGCCCTTTCGGGCCGTGGCTTTAGGGCTTGGGGTTTAGGGTTTAAGGTTTAGAGGCTTTGGGGGTTCAGGCTCGAGGGTTTGCCGTTTGGGGCTTGCTGGCTTTGGAAGATTTCGTCTGCAGGAAGGCATCACAATCTTATTTCTGGTCTCTTGCAAGAGTCTTGAGTTGAAGGGCTTGCTTCGGGTTGTTACGGTTTAGGTCAAGTTTAGGTGTGTGTTGGGATTATGAGAATCAGAACACTGGTACGGCTTATCCTTTCATCGGCGGACAGTTAGTTTTCTCGCTGCCTGGCAGTCTAAAGCTGGGATTGCAGGGTGGAGGAACTGCTCCCAGTATGTATCCTCAGCTGATACCCTAAACCCTAGAAAACTTGTATTCAAATCCCCAGCACCAAGCCGCTGGTGGTCTCATATGAAGCTTGCCTAAAAACCTGCCTAAAACTGTCCGCCAGCCTCCATTTAACTCCCAAAGCCTCTCAGGTTTAGCATCTTGGGTTGCCGCACGTCTTCTTTGTGTGGCTCCATCTTACATTGAAGGGGGACGGCTGTAATGCAGCTGCCTTCCCCCCCGACCCCACATGAAGACAAAGGGGGCCCCACATCGCACTAGCCTCGCCATCATCGTGACCATCTCTCACTATCTTCACGCGCATAACGTTATTCTAATACTCATCATCTGCCTAAACTTTCCTAAGCCCTTAACCCCAGACCCCAAACCCTAAACTTTAAACTTTAAGCATAATTACCCCCTAAACAAGCTCCAGAGCCGAGCGCCGGATTCCGGAGGCGATGCAGCACTGGTTTCAGTCGGAGGAGCATACGCTTGAGGTGGGACTCGGTGTTGCTGGTCACCCCGCGTCAGACAGACTTTCGAGTTGAGGGTTTACCCATAGGCTCCATAGTAGTTCCTTTTTGGGGGTTACCTTATATAAGGATCCTAAATAGAAGCCGAAAAAGGAACTACTATGGCCTACGGGTGGGGTCTAGGCTTTGGTCGAGCCCGCTTGAGCAGCCCCGAGCCCCCCCCCCCCCACAAGCACGAAACCACTCTTTACCCAAGCTTCCTTGGTTTGGGCGAAGGGTGAAACTCGCAGGTGGCACAACGCCAGCTAGACTTCGACGAGAAGAACCTGAGCCAGGGTTCTTGCAAATGAGGGTTTAGGGTTTAGACGAGAGAGCCCAATACCCCTTGATTGGGGAATATATCTTAAATCACAATATGAAGCCCCTCATGATTTAAGGCATATTCCTTGTAATTAAAGTGGGTATTGGGTTCTTGGCGGAAGCAGGGCCAATAGCGAGGCAACTATGCTGGGCGTTTTTCACGATTTAGTTTTGCATGGTTTATCCTCCTTATGGAGCGGTTTTGAGGGGTTTGCCGTCTAGTTGCAAGCAGTTTTATATAAACTCGAAGCAAGGTACTGTGCCGCATGAAAGACTCCACGAGGCTTGAAAGAGAGGGCTCTTAGGTTCAGGATGAAGGGCTACGGACCTCTACTTAAGAATGCCAGGCAGCTCAGTTGAACCCTAGGGTTTAGGGCCGTTTAGGGTTTGGGGTATGTTGTGGAAACCCTAAAGCCAGCCCATAAATCACACATAAGCCCGCACGCCACATCCTAGGTCACCAGATACAGCTCCTTCGGAACCAGGAGCAACGCCAACGGCAACAGCTGAGAGTCCCTTGTCCTGTCATTTAGGCTTTTGAGCTTGGGCTTTGGGGGTATAGGGCTTGGGGTTTAGGGGTTTAGGGCCTAGGGATTTAGGGTTGCACTGAGGGACGACAGCCTGATGTTGCAGTAGCTGTCGGAATGTATTAGAGCTTAGAGTCGTGGTTTTATGATGGAATGCTTTACTAGCTTTGCTAGTCTCATGTCGCAGATAGGGGCTTCAGGGCTTTCGGGTCCTTTGCAGGCTGGAAGCAGTTCAAAAACGGGTTTTAGCGTGTACTAGTTTAGGGTGTTGATGTTAATTAGCGTCTACGGAGACATGATATATGATATACGTCAGGGTCCTACTATACATGTGTCAGTCCCTTGTGCTAACTGTTATTGTATGGAGAACGCGCACAACGTATGACTACACTGACCTCACCGCCCAACCCTGAATTCCTAAGGCCCCCCCCCTCAACAAAAAAACATACCCTGAACCTTGTGAGCTCCTAAGCCCCCACATTTCATCAAACCCTCAATCCTGAGGCCCGTCACTATCTCCGATCTCCCTAGAGCCGTAAGTTGCACACCCGAACACCTCACCCAAAAGCCTTGTTACAGAACCTGTATAGTAACCCTTTCTGAAGCCGGCACTTAAAGGGACCCTAGCCTAAGCATTCAGGCCCTTATACTACTCTTGTTTAGAACCCTTCTACTAGCTAGTAGCTTCTTAAGAAGCCCTTCCAGGGATCCTATTCGAATCATTCCCCCGAGCCCTAAACCCCAAACCCTAGTATAATATACCCCCGACATATTACTCAGGACCAGGAAGCCAGGGAGAAGACAAAGATTCTTCAGGAGATGGAGCCTTGGAAAGCAGTGCAGGAGATAGTATAGGAGGGGCCTTAAGAATTAGAACAGGGTTCCCGTAAGGGGAAAACTATACAGGGTCTCTAGGGTGGACATACAAGTGGGAGAAGAGCGGGATACTACCAATTGATATTCAGACCTCTCATTCTAAATTTTCAACTCTAAACCCCCCTATGTTGGGGTTTTAGGTTCCAAGTTCCGGAGTCGAGGTTTGGGGGGAATAGGGTTAGGGCATGAGTCGAGGGATGTAGGGTTTCATGGTTTGGGGTTTAGGGTTTCAGGTTTCAGCTTTAGGGTTTGGCTTTAGGGTTTAGGTTTAGGGCTCCAAAGGCGTACTTTGTGCGTGTGCGTGCGTGTGAGACAATCTCACAGCTTGGTTTGGCGAGCTTCGGGAAGTAGGCTGCTGGTCACTGCCAGGGAGTTGAAGGCCTAGAATCTAAACTGCTTAGAATCACCTGAACGGGGCGTTACGACCGCAATCCAAACTCAAGGAAGTGGAGATGGAAGCCGACAAGCGCAGGCGCAACCCGAACACCTGTTTGTTTTGAGTTTGTCCGAAAACTTTCGGAGTCAGCAGGAAGTCGATCCGAAGCCGCCTCAGCTCTCAACACCCACACGCCCTAGCGCGAAGGAAAAGGGTCGTTCAAACAACTGCACACGCCGATACGCCCTAAACCCTATAGGATCCTAGACCCAGCACCCCGAGAGCCTGGGATCCTAGCCCCTGCATCCTCAACCCTAGGAGCCTAAACCCAAGCACCCTAAACCCTAGAATCCTAAACCCTAACTCCTAAACCCTAAACACTAGGATCCTAAACCCTATAGCTGCCCTGCAACCGGTGTTGGGCTGTGAAGATGTAGGGTTTAGGGTTTAGGGTTCCGAAGCCCCAACCCAAAAGTCCTTAAATCCGAAAGCCCCAAATCTTACAGAAGCCAGAAAGTTGGAGGATCGTTATCCTCATGCCTTTAAGGTAATGTATATGATTTGAGAGCCTCGGCTCAAAAAGCGGAATGTGTGGGGAATCCCAAGAACTAATCATCCTGATCGCAGGTCCCACTCTTCTGGGGTTCACTCACTGTAAACCATATATAGCAATAGGATTAGGGATTGGGGTTTAGGGTTTATAGGCTCTAAGTTTCCTAAATCCTATAACCGTACACCCTAATCCCCCTTCCTGGCTTGTCCGAGTGTGAGTGTCAAAAAACCCCTACACGCCGCATCCGCGTCATTGAGAGTTCCACGTATCTTCGTCAGCTTTCTGTTTGGAGTATGTCAAAGGGTTTCACTAAGTTTCAGAAGAACATGTGCGGGTCGCATTTACCCCTGGCAGCCCGCCTTCTACCAGTATTACTATTCTTGGTCTGGTTTCGTACGCCCCTTGTTCCTTCCCCATGTGACCGCAGTAGGTGGTATGTTTGCTGCGTGACACAAGGTTTTAAACTAAGTCTATCTGAGCAATGAGACCTTGGGGCAAGATAGATTGCATACGTCCTTTTAGGAGGTTGTACGTTTCTTCGGATAGACAGAATCTCTGTCCCACTTTGAAGCTCCGGCACTGTCGCCAGTAGTTGTGAATCCGAGGCCCTGAACTAGGTGTTGTGTGACGCGTGGGAGGATCGTGCTGGGAGGGAGTACATATGGCGTGTTCCTTTTGGTAGGTTGGTATTGTTAGAAAAAGGTTGTTCTCAGCGCGTTTCCTCTCCTTTCAGAGCTTGTCAGCTTGTTTCACTTCGCCGACTTAAGACCACATGCCTCGCCTGGATTGTCCGAGTGTGAGCGCCGAAGCCATAAACCCCTAAGACCAAGACCCTTAAAACCCCGCCGAAGCCATAAACCCCTAAGAGCAAGACCCTTAAAACATCATCGGTTGAGCCTGGGGGCTTTTGGTCAAAAACTCCAGCCGACTCCTCGGCCTCATACCCTTCTTCGATTCCGGCTTAGGGTTTGGGGTTTAGGGTTTGGGGTTGAGGGTGTCTAAGAACCCTCCCTTTTGATTGCGTGGCAGCCTCTGTCTGTTTTGTAAGAGGCATAAAACTAAACAGATAGGTCTTGTGGGACCCAGGCACGACGAAACAGAGCCATACAAAATCAAGGGCTCAAAGGCGGTTTGATGGAGGCAGGATGTGCGCAGCAAAGCCGTAAACCCACAACCTGGGGGCCGAGGCCGGCAGTGGCGAACATCACTTGGTGGAGATGTATAAGCCCTATAATTATGGGCGCTTGCGGAAAGGGCTATGCCAATTTGAAATCCGAGCTGGAGGCATGTCGGCCGGCGATGGCGACCGTGACATGGTATGCGCCAGGACACGCAGTGAGCCGTACGTGGAATCGTCATGTTGTACGCATATGTGAACAGTCTTCATCTTTTTTCTTGTTTTTCCTCTACCGAAAGTGGTGGTGAAGCTTTCCAACCCACCAAACTACCCTGCTATTCGGCCTCGTCCTTGCGAATCTCAGAACCTTCAAGCCTATCTCTCTATATTATATATATATATATTTATTTATTTATTTATACTTCTATTTATATGTTTATTTATATTTATTTACCTGGTGCACAAACCCTCCAAACCTCAGCCGCCTAGGCCCTTCGACCCGGAGCCTTGATTACCTCAGCTCGCCTGCTTTTCCTCCGGCAGGCAGGAGCTGGAGGCCCAGCAGATGCAGCAGCGCATCTTCCTCCGGCAGGCACTGGGAACCTGTGAGTTAGCTTGGATTTTTCCTTGGGATTCTGATAGAACTCACTGGCTACAAGGGAATTGCTAGGGGAACCTAAGGGAACCCAAAAAGGGGGCCCCTGGTCCTACAGATCCGCCCCTCCCCGAAGGATCCTTTAGGGCGTTTAAAGGTTGCAGCTTCGGTGGGATGGTTGCGGAGTTCAGAGTTCATCCTGAGCCCTTTCTACAGCGAACCAGAGCTCCAGAAAAAGTTTAAGTCCGAAGAGCCAACCAATAGAGACCTACGTTTTATTGCTCTCCAGCTGTTGCGCCGGCTCTTGTGATATGATAGCCTACTGCGGCCATGGCTCATGAGATCTGCAGGTTCAATAGGTCATGAACCCAACTGATCGGGCTCAAGCCTTACAAACTCGAGCCCCCTCCCCCACCGCCCTAATGGCCCTTACATCCCGAATCTTCCCCTTGAGCCCTAAACCTTATAAGTCCTAAGCCAACCCGAAGCCCCTGGTGTTTACAGGGGCAGCTGGAGCATGAGCTCCAGCGCTTGCAGGAGCAGCTCGTTCAGGCTTCGCTTCCGAAATGTTTAGGGGTTATAGGGCTTCAACTGGTTTAAAATCGGGCCGGATTCATGGTCTTACAGGGCCTTAGGGTTTAAGGCTTAGGGTTGGCTTGGGTTAGGATGTTGAGACCTTAGCTTTGAAACTTTCAAGCCTTCAACCCTGACCCGCTTTTCGTAGGAGGTTTGGAGTGGTGCACATGTCAGACTCGACAAGGCTCACTGGCATTCAATCGCCTGAAGCCGCAAACTCTCCACCTATACTCGGAATTGAGTTTTACGATTAGCTTTGTCATGGGCCGGATCACTCTGCTGTCCCACCCAAAGGGGAATTCGTGGAGGAGTCTGGTAAGAAAATCCAGAACCCCAAGCCAACGCGGTAAATCGTGCTGTGGGATGAAGGATATATATTGCAGTTTCAACTTAAACCCTACGCCCTAAACCCTAAAGCGGCCGGGGTGCAGAGGACGAGCAACTGGAGCATCAGACGGTGGATGCCGTGGCGCGCGCGGAGAGGTGAAACTTTGCAGAAACCATGCAAGATTCGGTTTATGCTTTAGACTTCGATTTTGGAGTTTGGGGTTCGGCTTTCTGTTGAAGGAGGGTCACACCATACCAGTTGTTTTGGGCTCCTTCTTTTCTATACAACAGGTCCTATCCATAAAACTAGGGGGTTTCCGAAAATAGGGGACCCTAATATGTACCCTAAATACTAGGATCCTTACTATAAGCACCCCAACATAAGGTACCCCAAATTTCGGAAACTCCCATATGACCCACTCTTTCTGGTTCTCGTCAGGCATCTGCGGCAGCAGCAGCATCAGTCTGAGCTGTTGAAGCAGGAGGAGAGCCAGCAATCGCAAGACGTGCTGGAGCAGGCGCCGACCTTGCAGTAACCTGTGGGGTTTAAGCTTGGGGTGTAGGTTTAGGGTTTAGGGTATTTTGGGGCTTACAGTTACGACATAAGCCTGCCCTTACCTTGAACCCGCAAATCTATTGCTGATGCGCATCGTGTACGTAGGTGCCCTGATGAGTTCTTGCCCTTCTTATATAGGCTTCCGGTTGCCTGCAAGACCGGGCTTTGGAAAGATCTCTTAGCTATCCGAGGTTTTGGAGTACCATACCCTTATTGTGCTTTTTTGGACCGGTTCCTTAAGGAACCATTATGAAACACACGTTTACACCTTTTTTCTGCTTGGTTACTCCGACGCCCAGTAAACTGAGGGGCTGAACCTCGAACTCGAGCTCGCTTGTTTTGTTTTTGAAGGGGAGGTTGCTACGGCATAGTTTGGAATTCAATGTTTAGTGTTTGAGTTGTTCTGATCACGAAATCGAGGAACCTTGAAATGTCCCGGATACCGACAGAAAGTGACTTTTGTTGCTGGCGAGGAGAAGCTTCTGCAAGCGCAGCGGCGGCGGCTGCAGGAGCTTCGGGATTCAACAAACTCGGGGTAAGTCCCCTCTCAGGGAGTGTAGCTTCAATAGCTAGAGCAACATTGAAGAGAAAATGGGGTATAAGAATGCAGGATAGCTCATATATGAGCCGGTGAGCCGATTGTAGTTGGGGCCAGCATGCTAGGACGATATGAATGCATATCTTGAGACAATATATCAATCAATATATATATATATATCAGTTGCCTTACCCCCTGGTGAGACGCTAGCCGGAACTCAGCGCTTTGCATTTCTGGCGCTGGTGTGAGCTGGTGCCGGTGGGCACCAAGCTAATGCCTAAACCCCATACCCTGAATCCGAAAGCTTATGCCTGAACTCTAAGCCCCAAACCCTCCGAAGGGAAAAAACACGAATGATGTTATGCTCCTTTAGGTTTACATAAGGGGACCCCTACACCCTAACCCCTGTTGGGTTCCTTTAAGGTATAAGGGGGGAGCCCCTGCACCCTAAACCCTGTTGGATTCCTCTAAGGAAAAGGGGGGAGCCCCTCTACCCTGAATCCTCTTGGGGTTCCTTTGAGGAAAAAGTGGAGCCCTGCACCCTAAACCCTGTTGTGGGGTTCCTTTACGGTATAAGGGGGGAGCCCCCTCTACACCCCAAGCGCCAAGGAGCTGACGGACCGTTTGAGGGACCTTCAGCTGCAGCAGAAGATGCTGGCCGACAAGGAGGACCGAGGGAATTTAGGGTTTAGGGTTTTAGGGTTTAGAGTTTAGGGTTTAGGGCTTAAGGGTTTTAGGGTTTAGGGTTTTACAGTTTAGGGTTTAGGGCTTAAGGGTTTTAGGGTTTAGGGTTTAGGGGAGTTGAAGATTGCGGTTTAAAGCGATTTCGGTTTAGGGCCTAAGTTTAGGGTTCGGGGTTACGGTCGGGCATTTGTTGGTCAGGGTTTCGAGTTTTATGGATTCTGGGGAGACAGACAAGGGACTTGATCCAGTAGCAGAAAGGGGGGTAGGGTTCAGGTGCGCTTTGCGTGCTTTAGAAGCGTCTCGCTTGATCCGATAAGACTCTAATAAACAGGACTTTTGCGTCCCATAAGAGGTCCGTGCACAGATGGCTTAATTTAGTAGAGACCTTGCATACACTTAGCATACACCCTGGCCCACAACAGCCTTTAATCCCAAACGCTCGCCCCTGAACCCTAAACCCCCTCAATCCTGAATTCTGCGACTGAGAGGACCAGATGCGCACGGATCAGCTGGAGCGGCAAGGGGAGGCCAGGATCCGTAATGAGATCTCTGGTTCAGGGCTATATAATACATGGCAAGCAACTACACCAGGGCCTCCGTAGACACATATGTATGCACAGGTTATACATCCATACATGCATGCGTACACACACACACATGCACTCAAGATTCTCTCAAAGCATGTTGTTCTACAAGTCCAGTTCTAAACTTCAAACACTCATGACAAAACTGATGACCGAAGTAGCTGAGAACTGGTGGCACAGGTTAGATGGCCTGCTCTGCACAAAAGATCGAAAGTGCGTGTGTCGTCTGGTCGTTACCTGGGCCCTTGTCCAGTGAACTCTATGCCCTACACTGCAGCACTGGAAGTTTCGAGCAGGTCTTGAAGCGACGACAGGATCAGCAGCTCCGACAGTGCCAGCCGCTGGTTTAAATAGACGACTGTCTGAGAGACTCCGAGGAATCATTGATAGGTGTTTTGAAGACTTTGCCGTCACCCTGTTCCGCATAATACCACCGCCATGTGCACTCTGCCGATATTGTTTCGCAGCTCCTTCCTTATGAATGCCAGACCCGGCCAAACTTCTTAGAAGCCCAAATGCTGGGTTCGGTTTTGGCCTTAGGGTTAAGGCCGGTTGTCAAAATGTGAGGATCCAGAGTAGAGAAGCCTCGGAGGTTGCGGTCTACTGGATAAAAGTGTGAGGTTGGAGGTAGGGTTGGAGCACAGGAGATTGCTGTTTTTCGCTTTTCTGTGGTGCCCTTCACTCGAACTTTGGCAGCTTTTGCTTCACGAATATCGCAAGCCCCCAAGCGATTAGTGATTTAGTGGTTGTGGTGTCCGTACCGCCGGCAAACCTCGAAAAGCTCCATCAAGGCATTGAATCTGGAAGTATGCTAGCACACAGAAGGATCATTATCATGATAATGAGGTGCAGCAGCGATGGGTTTAGGGTTTAGGGTGCAAGCGGGGTGTTAGGATACATTGTCGTACCGTTCAGTTGTGCTTCTTCCCGCTATCTAATCCGGTGGCCCAGGAGTATCCAGGAGTATTTGCGAACGGCATAAGAAGGCAACCCCTGCCTCGTCGGAACCGTGGCAGAAGCAACACTTCGCCGGGGCTCATTGCTCAACTACGCGTTGGGGCTCCGAGTCGAGTTGGAACCAACCTCGAAGGGCAAAGCCCCAAACCCTGAAGCCTAGTGACTGCTGGAGATACCTGCCGTCACTTGCTGGCTGACACTTAAACTAGAGCCCGTTTGCCAAAAAGGTTCAGGGAGTAGTGTTTTAGATTCGCGCCGGTCGCGCAGAACTTGTGATTTGTCTCTCCCCGACTTCGTTCCCGAGCCCTCTATGCATATAGCGTGCGGCTTGCCATAACTTAGCAATGCGACTGGCTGTTCCTCACAATTCTCCAACGTTTGCGCAAAAGTTTAATAAGTTTCTGGCAAAATTAGCGGTTCAAGCTTATCGGGCGCATGGCGTAGGGGCCTACGGCACCCCTTATAATGTCCCAGGTTGCAGTTGCAGGAGATGCGAAGTCAACAGGAGCAGCGCCGCGCCCAGAATGACCCAGAGCTTGGCCCCACATTTATGGTTTGGTATTGAAGAACTATTTCATGCTTCCCCAGTCCAGGCCTAAACAGCCCCAAAATTAAAAAACCCACAACCCTACGGGCTAGATCGCTGGGATGTTGGTTCCCTTTGGCCTGGGCGTCCTGCACCGTCATTTTGTTCCCACACCCGCCAAGCATGCAGGGATCCGACTTTTTTTAAACGAGTTACCCTCAACCCAAATTCCTTAGACATTAGAGCACCCTTGCTGTGCCCTTATAGCACCCAAAATGGCATGCTGTTTGCAACGAGGGCAGGAACGATAAGGTTTCTTGTCAAGGAGTTCCGAGGAACGCACCCTTGTGACACCCGAAAAACCCGCTCAGCTACCCCAACAGCTCCGCAAGGGAGGCTACGTGAGGGCTCTGTCATCCCGGAAAATTACCTTGTAAGATCTTCGATTCTCGATGCCTGTGAACCCTTATAAACGCCTTATAATGCTGTGCAGCACATGGCCTTGAGCAAAGTATCTCCGAGACTCGATACCCATCTATACCCGAATTGAGCCCCGACAAATTTCTGCAGATTTTATACGGGTACTATAAGCGTACACCCTAAACCCTAAACATCCGGAAGCCCTATATATACTATACCCGACTATACCCTGAACCCCAAGCCCTAAAGCACTAAACCCTAAACCCCACCGTCTCCCAATCTACGATCTCTGATGTCTGCACCGCTCGTCTCGGCCCGGAGGTCCCCTCACCGACCGAAAGGAAATTCAGTAACCATAAACCTCTGAAGCAAGCTAAATCCCATTTTAAGCTGAACGAAAAACTCGAAACCCTACCCTACACCCTGCTTTCAGAAGGCAAGATCGCGTCGAGTTACATCTGCAGGAGCAGATGCACAGTTCTGACCGCCAGCACCAACAAGGTGAACAGTCGAAGCGTACAGCCGCCCTTGCCGAGATCAGTGCACTGTTCACTGACCAGCATGCTTGAAACAGGGCAAATGGATGGGATCCAGAAGTCTTCATTGTTTGAAACATCCCACTCAAGTTTTTTTGCAGATGCGGGAAACCCCAAGCGAGCACATGCTAGGCATCCTGTGTAGCTTCCGTGATGCATCTGCAGACCTTGCATAGCCCGGACACGTCCGAGTGTAAGCTACACTCTAAACCCTAGAACCTAAACAACTGCCACATCCCACAGTTCAATTGCATTCTCGAACTTGACACTAAGACGTGCCAACTCCAGCCCAACCGCGACCCATACGCTGCAAGCCCTAAACCCGGAGACATGACATCCTATAAATCTTTGGGTTTATAGGGCTGCATGTTTAGTGTTTCGGCTTCGGCTCAAGGGTTAGAGCTTGGTTTAGAACTTGTATGGTTTCTTAGCCTCTGCCCTGATACATCTTATGACTTGTAAGAGCCGAAACGCCAGGTAGTAGCCTGCATTCGAAGTCCTTAAAAGTCGAGCTCTACACCCTGAAGCCTCAGGTGCTGCAAGCCCTGCAGCACCCTCATGCCCACACCCTGGAACGGGAAGCTTGCAACCTAAAGCCCCAAACCCCTTCTCAAGTCCCAAAGCTTGTAGCAAGACAGAGCATCAGGTCTTCAAAAATCATACAAAGCCCTTAACATTGCAAGGTCCGATGATCATTTCCGGTCAAAGCTTGATCGTGTGCAGAAAGACTTGGAGCTCTGGTCGCAGCGTGTGAAGGCCTCGCGTCATCCTCGGCCCGATGCAGGGCTGGTATGAGGGTCAATTTAATATAGGGTTTAGGATAGATTCATGTTTCTGTTGCTGTTGTTGTGTTTAGAATGATTCAGACTTTAGGGTTTGGGATAGTTGTTTCGTTGGAATTGTTTTTGTTGCACGGCTGATGGTTCGGAGTTTAGGGTTCTAGCGCCGATATAGGGCTGAGTGTTTAAATTCGAGTTACACTACCTCATACGATTGTTGTGACAACTTGTATACTAACGGGGTGTGTAGATTCTAGGCGCGCACAAGGGTTTAATGGACCTGAATCAGGAATAGACCTCAAGTTCTAGAGGGGTTGTGATTATGATGTAAGGGCTATGCTACATATCATCGGTCTTCTTGGGCTGCTTGCGTTGGTCCGTACACCCCAGGAGAGAATGGCAAAGGGTTATATGACCTTGTATGGGGATTCAGTCTGGCTTCATGAGTTTATCCGCAGAAGTAGGTTTCAAGGTTCAGCAGGGGTTTAGGGTTCATGGCGAGGTCGAAGTTTCAGAGTTTTGAGTCCAAACGGGTTCAGAGGAAGTCAAAAGTAGGGCTTAGAAGCAAGATGGAAAAATATCAGAAAGCGACAAATCAACTTTGCCTATGCAGTTCGCCAGATGGCTTGCAGGACGGCCTCGTGCACATGCGGCTGATGGGCGAAATCCGGCGATGCCAGATTTTGTCTATCAGCAGTATTCCTAGCACTGCTACTAGAAAAAGAGCCCCCATGGTTTTGTTGCGGCAGCGAACCCGTAGTTCCTGCAGCCTTAAGCAAACCCCAAGCACTCACAATCATGATGAGGGTTTAGGATGGCAACCAGTCTTACTTGCTTTTAGTAGCTTGATCATCTTCACCATTATCAGAACCACTATTCTTGTTACTCGCCGCAGTATTGCAAGCATTGCTTATGTTGTTGTTCGTTACATCAGAGCGTATCGCAAAGCGCCAGAAGGCAGTAATTCCTACCAGTCGGAAAAATCACGCCCTAAGCGGTCTTATTCTTCGCCATATAAAGTCATCTTATCACCCAAAACCCTAAACACCTAAACTCCTCAACACAGTCAACCCGAAAACCCCCAATGCCTAAACCCGCAACAAAAAACTGCCCTAAACCTTCGGGAACCCGTAGACCCCATGCTTCTCTATACTATAGAAGCCTAGATAATTTTCGCCCCTATCTGGGGTTCTTAGCAACAGATTCGTAGTAGTGTAGTATACCCAAAAAACCCTCTTAAAAATAATTAAGGCCCCTACATTAGGCTCTCATTGCTTCCGTAGCTTAAAAACCGCGGGCTGCAGGAGTTGGAAGATCAGCTGCGCCGAGCCTTTGAGGTGGAGGCCGCTGGCGGCAAGGAGGCCCCGATTGTTCTTGCTCAGGGGGGAAAAGGGGGTGGGAGGGGGAGGGGTCGGGTCTTAGGGGTGTAGGGATTTAGGGTTTCGGGTTTAGGGTTTGGAAGTTGAAATTCAGGGATTCGAGTTTAGGGTTCAGCCTTGAAGGTTTGGGGGAGGTTGGTGTCGGGTGTCGTTTTGTATGTTTGTTCTTTGGAAGCGGTGGGGCGGATGAGGTTCCGAGGCCTGAGACAAAGCTAGACCAGAAGTAGACCCAAAGCCCTAAAACCCTGCCGACTTAATTAGACCACATGCAGAGACTCGAAACTCTCAAGCAACACCACGAGTTCGGCTTGTTGTAACACGACATCCGTGTAGGGTGCCTGGTATATGCGGGTATAAGGTTTAGACTTGAACCCTAAGGTACCTGTCTTTGTGTGTGGTTCTTTTCTTATGTGGTTTCGTTCTGTAAGGCCTTAATTGAAAGGTAGGTCATTTGGGGCTCAGGTAGGGTTTAGGACTACGGCTTTGGGCTTAGGGTTGCATGGTTTCGGTTTAGGCTTTTTGAGTGTAGCCGAAGCTGTCGTTTTGTTCGTTTAGGGCCGGTTTTTGGTTTAGGGTTTAGGGACGGTGTGGGCAGTTCGTTGGTGTCGGCGCTATTTGTGGCTGTGATTTGCCGGGCTGGGTTTGGACCGCGTGACCCCGGACCCACGACACGAGTCTGCATAAAACCTGGCAAACTCTGAACCCCTAAACCCTACACCGAGATCCCTCGACCCAGCTTCGTCTTAAAGCCTGCTTGGGCACCGAAGGACCAACTGCAGCTGCGCCTGGCCGAGCGAAAATCAGAGGACAATTCGAACGGTTTGGTCTCTTAGCCCGTTTACCCGAAAATATCCAAACCCTAAACCCCTAAACCTAAACCCTCAATATTCCTAAACCCTGAACCCTCAGAAGTATGGCTGCTGTAGTTGCTTTGCAGCCTACGAGTTTGGAAGGCTACACCGGCGTGGTCGACGGAAATAGCCATCGTACCTGCAAGCCTGTTGCAGAGCATGGCGCAATTACTTGCGTATTCTGTTCAGTTTACACCAAGTGGGGTAAGTAGCTGGCGGATAAAAAACGGCCAAGGATGGAATTTAGTACTCCGAATGATTGTTTTCCTTCCTCTCAGGTCCCGTCTGATGATTCAGATGCTACTGCTACAAAGGCCCATGAGTCTTCCTCCCTGGAACTCTGACCCTGAAGTCATCAAAAAAACTGCTACACCTGAAACCTTAAAGCCTTTGAATCTAAAGCCCGAGCTGGGCCCTAAGTCCTTAAACCCTGAACTCCAGGAAGTTCTGCGGGAACTGAAGAAGATCCGCGAGGACTTGCACCAGCAAAGCACTCTAATGGCTGAACAGGACGGGAACGGGTTTAGGGTTCCTGGAAGGTAGTTGCGAGTTCCGCTGCAGGTTGACAAGGTTTCCCTGAACGCCAGTAGAAGACTGACTTTACATGCTAGGACCCGCTGAAAAAAGTCGTATCGCCTTTGTCTACTGTAGGCAGACACAACCCAGCGAGCATTTAGAAATCTTTGGGGGGGGGCGGGGGCGCAGGAGGGCTGTCCGTGGTGGACTGCGTAAGAATCGGCAGTCAAGACAACTGACTCCGTTGCAGAGGTCTGGCAAGCAAGAGACAGGACATTGATCCTAGAATAACCCCAAACCCTGAACCCTAAACCCTAAACCCCAAGCCCTCAACCCTAAACCCCAAACCCTAAACCCTAAACCCCAAACCCTAAACCCTGAACCCTGAACCCTAAACCCTCATATCATCTTGAAGCTTTGTTTGGAGCCACTGCGAGGGCCCCACATTCGAAGGTAGGGCTTTGGATAAGCTGGTCTGGGTTTCGGCCCCAGGATTTCAGAGACAGAAAGCCGTGGGACTGCCTCGGCTTCGGTAGTTCTCTAAATTCGCCTCCCTTTTTTCAGGTGCCCCATTCGAGTATGGCACCCGAAAAAGATGGACCCTGAAAGGGACCCTGATTCAGCGAACTACCCTTATAGTACCCTTACAGTAGCCCTTATAGACCCCTTTAAGGAACCCTAAAAGAACTACCCTTATAGTACCCTTATAGTAGCCCTTATAGACCCCTTTAAGGAACCCTACACCCTAAACCCTAAAACCCTCAAAGGGGGACCCTAATTCAGGGAACTACCCGGCCAGGAGCAGCGGGTGCAGGATCAGGAAAAGCAGCTGAGCGATCTGCAGGCGCTGAGTACCCACAAGTGTCCAAACATGGAACTCGTCGAGGGCTGCTGGCATTTCTTAAATATGATATTATATATATATACATATATCTATATATATATACATATATATATATATACACATTATGTGTGTGTATATATATATTGCACAACTTGTCATATACGATGAAATTTGTGACATACGTGTTCATTATGTAATAGTTTCGACACAGACAGAACGGAATAGGGCTTAGGGTTTAGCTTCTCTAGATGCCAGCCCTGGCCCCTGGGTATTTAGTCGGTATTTCAAGCAAGTGTTTGGGGGTTTAGGGTTTAGGGTAGGGTTTTAGGGTTTGGGTTGTGCTTGTTTCTTATTCGTGCTTAAAGGGGAAGTGGGAGAGTGGATCCCGAAAATTGCTCCCTACATATAACCTCTTATAGTTGTCCCTCTATTCGCTACTCCACTCCCCTAAGCACCAGAAAGGTTGGTGGTATATTGGGGTTTTAGGGGGGGCAGGTCCAGCTTGTCCCTCGCTTTTTTGGAGCTGTGTTCTAACTCAACGCAGTACTATCGAGCCCTTGATGATTGATAACGATAGCCACGTATCGTCCCAAAGCAGCCAAACTGGAACATACGCCCAATTTTGAAGAAGCCCTGGCGTCCGGTGACAGCGCGACCCGGGCTTCCGGTGCGCACGATTAGGGATTCCAGAAGCTGGTGCACCAGCCCGGATGAAGCTGCGGGAAAACTCTGCCAAACCCCTACGCCTCTCGAACCCTAGATCCCTTCCACCGCACAGCAAGCCCTACACCCCAAAAGCTTAGGCCCCCAAACCCTTCTCTCTCTCTCTTGATGCTTTCACCTCGCCGACTCAAGAACCCCATGCCTCACCTGGATTGTCCGAGTGTGAGCGCCAAAACCCTCAACCTCAAAACCCTGAATCCTTCGGGGATCATCCGATAAAGGGTTTAGGGTTTAGGGTGATCATCCGATAGGGTTGGAACGATACACAGAAGATTGGCATTGGCCCCTGCGCAAGGAGGACGCGCCCAAAGCGAGAGAAAAAAACACCTCAGATATCAGACCCTGAAAGTCCCAGGCGGAGCTGCTCCGCGAGATAGAGGCACGCAGGGGGGGGGGGGCGGCCGGATTCGGCTTGCTGGTTTGGGGGGTTTAGGCCTTTAAGGCTTCCTTTAAAGGGGCTCCTATAAGACTGGGTATTCTAAGGGTTCCTTTGTAGGGTTCAGGGTTTCGGGAAACAAGGGGTTTAGGAGGGCCACTTAGGATGTCAGATCTAAGTTTTCCTGGTTTAAGACTTAAGACTACATGATCGCAGACGCCGTTTGGGTCAGCAGAGTTTTTGAGATGCAGGGTTTAGATGTTCTAGGCTGAGGATTTAGGGTTAAATGTTCGAGATTTAGAGTCACAATGGCTTGCAGGGTTTAGCACTTAGCTGCTATACTGCTGCTGCTGTTTCTTCTGCGCTAGCTGCAGGATTAGATAGCCATAGCCTGCATAGGCCGCAACATTAGAGCCCCAATCTCCAAATCCCGAATCCCTAAGCCTAACCCCCCAAAAGCATACACCCTGCGACCCTTAGACTCAGACCCTACATCATCCTACGCCCTTTAACCCAAAAGCCTGGGGGGGGGGGGCCCAAAGCCACTAAACCCTAAAGCATTGGCGGGGGGGGGTCGGCCCCAAAGCCCCAAAACCCCAAACCCCCAAAGCCCCAAAACCCCAAAGCCCCAAAGCCCCTAAACCCCCAAAGCCCCTAAAAGCCCCTAAACCCTAAACGACGGGGTCCTCGGGACCTTGAGGAGCAGCTCGAGAAGCCGAGGGAGCGAGGACCGGATGGTGAGGAGACCTCCGGACCCTTTTTTAGGGCGTTTAGGGTGTTTAGGGTCTTCTGGGTTTTTAGGGTTTCTGGGTTTTCAGGGTTTTAGGGTTTTTAGGGTTGAGGGTTGTTAGGGCTTTGGGTTTTAGGGTTTAGTCCAACCTCGAGTAGTCCCAGATCAGCCGTTGCAAACATTGCGGTAGCTGAAGGATCAGGGCAAAGTGCGCTGCAGCCCCTGCTCAAAAAAAAAGGGGTTCATCATAGGGACTCTTATGGGGGGGGGCAAGCGGGAAGAGGGTAGGGGCCGCTGGAAGCAGTCAAACAGCTGCACAAGAGCTTTTGCCGGAGCCTTCTTTTTAGATTAGGGTTTTTGCGGTAGATTATGGCTTAACTCTACATAAATAAATGGAAGCTCTTACTACGTATTCCGACCCCTATGGTAACCTTGGTGCTACGGCCTACAAACAGGCCCCTAGAAGAGAACCCTGGTGTTGCTGAAACGCATCTCGGCAAGCACTGCGCTTCAACAAGTGTCCCCTTTGGTGTTGTTTGTTATTGGAGTTCGTGTTCCTGGCCTACGACTACTATCTTGCTTTCCACATGAGTAGCAGCGGTATCCATTGTCGTTCCTTTCTTGTCTTCATTTGTTCGACTACCTTCGTCCTATTCCCCAAGAAGTAATGATGCTCCTGGTTGTCGTGTCATGTCTTGCAATTCGCGCGTGTTGGGCTGGATTTCGGAGTTTGACTTTTCTGCCGCTTTTCTGCAGCTTAGCCTCCGCAGCATGGAGCCTGCTTGTAACTTTTGCTTGCAGCATTCTTGTGCGGTCTTTCTCCAGCATGCAAAGCCAATGGTCTCAAGACCCTGCTTTAGAAATCGTTTTTCCATTTCGGCTTATGCATTTGGGGTTTCGGGTTGAGCTGATGTGGGTGATTGGATTTTCTGTAGGCAGGTTTCGAGGACTTTGTATACGCATGATGCGGAGCAATGGTTCGCAACAAAATTACCATCATCGCGGCCTGCACAATGCCGCCATTGCCATTGCCACAGCGGCAATGATCGTCACCATCATGACCATAGTTAGTGTCTAGCAGCCGCTGCTGCATCGTCGTCTTTCATCATTATCACCATTATCGCGAGCATTGTCATCACCTCCGTTGTCATCATCACTGCCGTCACTCGTGTGATCATCGGCACTGAACCCCAAGTCCTCATAACACTTACTCGAGAGGAGCTTCCTGATGCCCGGGCCATCCGAAAGAAGCTGGAGGCACAGCTCTCCCAACATCTCCCCACGATGGCCAGGCATTCGCCACGCAGGGGTGCGCTGTGTGCCACTGCATGCAATATCGAATACCTTGAAGCAGTCCAAAATGCATCGGCTTCGCTGTAGGGCTGCCAGACCCTGAACCCTAAACCCTGAACCCTGAACCGTAAGCCCTAAACCCTGAACCGCCAGGCTCGCCAACTTTTCGAGCGTTCTCACACCTGAACCCTTCCCCCTATTTCGCCTATAAGTAGATGTTTAAATCTACTTGCATGTGAACATGTGTTTCTATTGTTAATTTAATTGTTGCCGCATGATAAAGCAGTGAGACTAGTGTTGTTTCCTGACTGAGCAATACTAGTATTACTTGTAGGTACAAGAGTGATCATAATATCTGTTTGTGATTTTAACAGCAGCAATCATAACACTGATGTTGATGATAGTGACTGTGGTAATGACGGAAACCCACAAACCCTCAACCTGCTGTGAATCCTTAGTTCTCGACACTCCCAGCACACCGCACCTCATCGGGTTTGGAGATTGGGATTTATAGCCTGTGGTTGTTTGCAGCACGCCGGTTTGGCACAGTTGCGGTGTTATCACGTTCAGGATGCTGACCCAACTCCCTTCTGGACCCAAGACACTTTTTTGGAAGGGCTCCACATTAGACTGAAGCCCTGTTGACATTATAATCCCTGACCCTAAACTCCTAAACCCTAAACCCTAAACCATTAGACAAAGACTGTTCGGGATTTCCTGGGCTACAGCAAGACTCCCACTCCTGCGCGGAGGCGGATCGCCAAGATTTGCTTAGCCAGCGCTCTTTTCAGGTGCTCCGGTTCGATTTTGGGGTTGAGGGTTCAGGTGTTGAGGGCTCTAAAACCCAGAACCCAACGACCGACATACACCCTAAACCCTAAACCCTTACTCTTTGAGCTTTTGGCCTTAGGGGCTTTCATAAGCCGGTTCAGACGGCCGGGAAATGTTTCCGGATTTCTTGATGCACACCAAACCCGGTCCGATAAATCCTCAAATCCTAGAGCCCGCACAATCCTCGAAGCTAAGCCCTAGGCCCTAAACCCTAGACCGTCACACTCCCTTCCTAGCACACCCAAACCCGACAGACCCCTTCCTGAAAGGAGCAGACGAAAAGGCTACCCAAGGTCCGCTGCTCCTCTCCAGCTTACTTGGAGAACTGTGCTTTTTCGAGCAGAACCTACGCCCTCAAGTTATTTTATAAATCCGGCGTCCGAATCCCCCGGACCTTCAGCTCACTGGGGCTTCCGGCTTAAAGGCTTAAGGGTTACTTCTCTTCTCTAAGGGTGTCGCACGGTCCTCTCCCCTCAACTTCTCCATGTGCCCAACTAGTAACTAGTATAGATATGGGCCCTTCAAGGTCAAAATATGTATGTATGTATGTGTATGTATATATTTATATATGAGCACACGAACCGTCAGGTATTAAACTTAAACCCTGACAACTCTTCAAGCTCAGGAGCAGCAGCAGAAGTTGCGAGCAGAGCAGCAGCAACGGCTCATAGCTCGCCTGGATGCGCAGCTTCAGAGTTCCTTGGGCCTCATCTTTCGACGTTCTTTAGGGGGTTTAGGGTTTAGGACTGCAGGGGGTGAGTTCTCAGGTCAGAGGTTTCGGGATCGATGTTTTTGAAGTTCGAGAGTTCGGCACCCTCAGCGGCCCTACACTCTAGAGCGTCAGCCAGCTTGCAATGCCGGCTCGTCCTTGCAAGGTGGGACGGAAAAAAGCCCTAAGGTCATCCAAAGCCTTGAACCCTTCCAGTGGATGTCTGAAGGAGTAGAGCCAATATCAGGGTATAGTATACTTGAGTGTATTTATGAACAAACGCTAAACTCTAAACCCGGTCTCGGTCCTTCGATCGGCGAGGCCTCATTGCGCTCTTGGCCAAGATTCAGGGGCAGCGGGTCCTCTCGAGCCGAGGGCGTGAGGAGGCCTGGCTTGCTAGATTTCCTCTTTTGTTTCGCAACCCCAAAACTATAAGCAAAAGAAGCAGACACAATTGAAGCCTAGGCTTGGTAGAGATATTGCATACCGCAAGTTTTTATGTTTATGACTGTTTATGTGCTTAGCTGGTCTCCTTCTCGTGTCGGCGCTCTCGCGCCAAAAAGAGCCCGGCCCTAAGAAACCTTATCCCTGCAGGATAGAGGGCTTGGGAAAACGGGCCATGGGATGTACTCATCGGTCAACAGGTGCCCCAAAGAGATACTCACTTCCGGGCGAACTCCGGGTTGTTTGAAAGTTTTTTGAATTCAGAGCAATTCCTAATTCAACCTAAATCTCTAACGCCACATGCTACACCCTAAACCCTAAAATGTCATGTGTTGAACGTTTTGGCACTCGTTGCAGCCGCAATTACATCCCCATGGGGCCTCAACTGTTTCCGTAGGCTCAGCCTTTTCAGTGTGTAATTAGGGAAGCCCTCTTGGAGCCCTGAAGAGAACCCTGTCATCGCGGCAGGTCAGGGAAGAGGTGCTTAGGGACTCGCGCAGCCGCGAGGAGTGGCTTCAGGACGCATCCGGGGATGAGAAGTAGGGTCGGTTTAGGGTTGGAGGTTTAGGGCTCAGGGCTTAGGGTTCAAGTTTGGGATTTAGGGTTTGGGGTTTTTACAGGGTCTTAGGCAGAAAGATCCGTTTTGTTGTTTTGCCGGGCTTTGTTTTACCGGGCTTTTCTATAGGGATCAAGTGTTCATGGGGTGCTGGTGTGAATATTGTAGTAAAAATAAATATGCCGGGACTATTACGGGAATGTTATTGCCGAGTACACGAAAGGACGGAATCCGTTTCATTTCCTACACGGTCGGTGCAGGGGTTCGTTTCAAGGCAAGGGGCACGTCGAATGAATGGTTTCCACTAACACGGCCGCGGGGACGTTCAAGGCCAAGTGTTTCTCTACCACTTCGGTACGAGCAGAAGGGACTTGGCTGGCAATGACGGGAAAGTTCAAAGCAGCAGCAGAATCAGGAGTAAAGTCCGAGGGACTCGCCCGATGGATGTCGAGTCTGAAACTTTCAGACAAGATGGAGAGGATCGACCCCAGCCTTGCACAACTCAAACGTTGTGCGGTTGTGCGTGTTACCATGAGATGTCAAAGCTCATGGAAATCGTGACAAGATCGACGAAGGCAATCTCGACATTGCCATCAAGACTAATATAAGGTATTGCTCTCGATCGACGAGGGCATAATGAACCAGATGGAATGTTCTGAGATGTTGATCTCGAGACTTCAGCCTGACACAATGATCTTCTTTGCCTTGTATGATATTCTGCAAGTGTGGACATGGCCATTCGTGGGCTTGCATAAGTTCGTGAATGCTTGCGATTATACTGCTGCTATTAGTAATGTTGGAATTACGTTTAGCTGCAGTCGTAATTCGGGTAAGAGCATTACAAGCTTCAGATCTCGGGTTTCTTAAATCCGGACGCCTAATAAAGGTTGACCTGTTTTCTGAAGCCCCTTCTACACTCGACAACCTTATGAGTCCTGACAAGCAGTCGTCTTCTAGTGCGGATAGCATAACCTATAGGCGGGAATAGTTAGTTATAGAATACCCTGATGGCCCCTATACATCCATGTAGTTATCATGGCCCTTATGTTACGCAAACTCAAACACAAGCAGAAATCTGAGTTGAACTACAGCCTTCTGCAAACCTTTAAAACTAAACCCTTAGGCAAGCCTTAAACCCTAGACTTTGCGATGCGAGCTCGTTTTTGCAAAGCAGGGGGTAGACCCCTGCACTTTCAGCGTGCCTAAGCCCGAAACCTCTTACTGTACTCCTAAGCCCTTCTGCCCCTAAACACCCGCTCGCTCGCCCCCCCCCCCTCCCCTGGAAGGAACTCCGAGCTGTTGAGGTCCAACAACGCCAGATCTTCCTGGAGGCGGTTTTTGGGCTGTTAAACAAACTTTACGCACCTTGAACTTTGCAAAGCAATACAAGTCCCGAAAGAGAGGAGCGGCTGCGAATCGAGAACTACGAGGAAGTCGCAGAGCATTGGAAGTCGGAGAAGGAGGTCCTTGGTCGGGTGTCCGGGGCTTTGCTCCTGCTGCTTTGGGGTTTGGGGCGGTTTTACTTGCGTCAAAGCTGGGAGGCATGTGGAGAAAGGATCAGGCCACGTACTGTAGGAAGCACTCGCAGGTCATAAGTAGGGTTATGACAAAGATAATCTCATTTAAGGTACTTCAACTCTACGTAGAACTGACGTAGAACCGACTCACTCAGCCCCCTGATCCTTGCGTATATGATTGAGGGTTAAGACTGTTAAGACTTTGGGTTGACAGACTTAGCAGGACCAGGGTTTGTGCAAAGCGTAGAGGTTGGTGTTGAGGTTGGGGGTTCAAGAATGGCTCCAGATCGCAATCAGAGTTTGCAGCATGATTTTACGAAGGCGTCAGCACTTTTGAGGCTGAGCTTGCTCACGACGGTTTAGGGCTTGAAGATCGGACGAGATCCTGCGCATCTTCGAGTCGCCCTTGCATCTAACCTTTGCAACTCTGAACCTTGACCGAGCGTATGGGTACCCTAAACACTAAACCTAAAACGTCCCGGGGTTTACAAGGGCCGTGGTAAAGTCTTCACAGGGGCTCCCTGATGAGATGACATTGCAGGCAGGTCGGATCGCCCTTCGTGCCCTTGCCTAGCTGCTTTCAGCACGGGTGTTTGCCCTACGGGCTTAACCCGACAAATGCAATTGTCAGTCCGGGCGAAAACTCGTAATGTCGAGTTGCATGAGTTGCGAGAGGGTAAACTCTAAAACCCTAGAGTTCTGCACCCTGAAAACCCCGTACCTCAGATTTTGTTTAAGGTCCATGTCAGTTCCGAGTGTACGAGACGAGAGCAGTGAGACTGTCTTCTTGGAGGCTCAGGCGATTTAGCTCCTAATATACAGGTCTGAATACGCCTGTAACCCCATTCTGTTTGTTAAGGCCGTTGTAAGTGGCCGCATTGGTGTTATACTGCCGCTAAGCTGCTAAGGCCTTTGGCAATGTCAGTACAACCTAGACCTTATCATCAAAAACCCTATGCCAAAACTATCTACTGGAGCTTTTACACAGGTGGAGAAGAGCCCGCAGCAAGCCCCGGATCAGTTGCAAAGTCGGGTTTAGGGCTTAAATCATGGTTCAGGGGAAAAAGGTACAGAGTTTAGATGGTAGTTTAGGGTTTAGGTTAGCTGTCAAGAAGCGGCCAGGCACTACTGCGCCAGGAGCTGTATCTGCGCGTGCGGGTGTGGGCCACGGGGGTTGCCAGAAGCCCACAGACCTACATTCCTATTACATCGGTAACATAAAGTGAATTGAACTAGAAGATTTTTTGCAGGTTGTCACTGCTTCATTATTCAGGCTTCTAAGTTTGATGACCCAGAAAAGGAGGTCAAAAAAGATCTCCCCCCCAGGAGGAGTTGGCCGAGGCGGCCGCGCGCGATGCTGAGCGCCAGGCTATGGACGAGGCCGTGGGGGTAAACTGGATAACTGGGGCTTTGTGCTCCTTTCAGGCGTGCTTCGGCTGTGGCAGTTAGGGTTTAGGATCTTGGGCTCCGGGTTCCGGGGTTCCGGGCATAATTTAGGGCCTTGGGGCTCGAGTTCTCTAGGGTTCAGGGTTTAGGGTTCTAGTCTTTGGGGCTTCAGGGTGGAGCCTTTGGAGGCTTCAGGGGCGATTTGAAAGGCAACCCTAAACCCTAACCACCCCCTAAACCCTAAACTCTAAAGAGGGAAAAAAAACCCTCAGAGGGAATTCGAACCGGAAACCTAAAGCGCGAACGCTGACGACTCAGGCTGCCCGGCACCTGGCAGAGGGAAAGCTGGTGAAGGGCGCCGACCTGGAGGTCGGGATCCGGTGGTCTTTAGGGGGGTTTAGGGTTTAGGGTTTTCTAGAATTCTGGAAGACATCTTTTCCTTTTACCATTAAGATTCTTATGACGATTATGCATACATATATATCTACATATATGTATTCATGTGTTTATTTATTAATTAATTTATTTATTCATTTATGTATTTATTTAGCTAGTTACAGTTATAGTTATAGTTATAGTTAGAGCAAGAATTAGAGTTAGAGGTTAGAGTTAGAGTCAGAGTTAGAGTTTGAGTTAAAGTTATTGTTATTGTTATAGTCATAGTCATAGTCATAGTTATAGTTATAGTTACTGTTTTGGTATTGTTAGGATTATTAGTATATGGGGTTCTTAGACAATGCATTAAAGCAGTTTTATTAAAGGTCTCACACACTGGGTCCTGAAGGGCTTTATAGCACGTAGGGTTCGGGTTGTATGGGGTGCTATGTATCGGGACGTTCATGTCTAGGGTTGTGAAAGGGCGCACAGTTTGTACTGTGTGCTTATAGCATGCTATGTATTGAAGCACTTTTAGATAGAGCGTCTTGTAGGGGTATAGGTTTGTTTCAGTTTGGGTCAGGTGTAGGGCGGCTCTACAGAGTGCCAGGCTGGCATTTGGGATTATTTATGGATACACAGACACGTATAAAAAAGTATTAGTTGTGTTTTTGGGGGGTCAGCGTATTTTCCCGAAGGTTTTGAAGTCCAGCCCAGGGTTTGCGAACCCAGGGGGCCTACATAAGCCCACAAGGAATGAAGTCCAGGCTTCGTATGGTAGGTAGCTCAGACCCTTTTTGCTTCGGAAAACACTGGACAGCTCGGAAAGGAGAGATCATCAGGTTGTGCTGCCAGCAGTCGAGAACCCCTTAAATTCCCATGCGCCCCACGTCTCGGAGTCGAAACCTTCGCAACACAGAGGTGATCTTCACAGATCCTGGGCCTGTAGGCTTCTTGCCTGCACCTGAAACTGAAACGATTGGTGAGCTTCAGGCTGCAAAGCCCTGAACATGTTTTCAACCTTGCAGGAAAACTTGAACTGCTGAACCCAAGCCTTTAGGATGTCCCAGACAATATCACACTGTGACAGCTGCGTGCACAGCTAGCGGCGCCCGTGCGTACACCTACTTGCTTCACATCCTGCGCCACCTTACTTCGAAACGTGCTACCAGTGATGCTAGCAACAAGTGCGCGGAGCCCTATTCCATAGGTGCACCGCGAAAGCCCGCAGCCTAAATAACCCGAGGTTTGTTGGGGCCCCCAAGCCCTCAGTTGGGCTTCAGGCTCTGTGGTCCCAGCTCAAGAAGTACTAGGGTTTAATTTTGGGTCGATTGAGGGTTTCGTTTAGGGTTTAGGGTGGGTAATGCAACAGTGTGGCTTAGGCTGAGAGTTGCGGGCACCGGTGCAGGTGTCAAGTAGATAAAGCATTATATTCCAAACCTTATCGAAAACCCGTTGAAGGCGGCTCGAGCTTTAACCCTATTCCCTGAACATCTCTCAAAAGTTAACCGCCACAGCCATAAACCCTAGATCGCTCGTCCTTAGAACCAAGAATCCCACAGCCAGAATCCCCGGATATAGAAGCTAAATTATTACCAGTATTATTCCTGTGGGTTCCTTATTAAGAATATACTACACAGGAGCCTCAAGACCCCTATTCTCATTATCAATGTCTAGGACATTTTCAGGTGGGTAATTACCGTTATAGGGGCCTTGTAGAAGGTCTATATACCCTATAGGAGCCTTATGGAAGCCGTATATACCCTAAACTCCCCACCTGTAGTCCTTTAATTAATGCTCCTACATCAGCCTTTACACGCAGCCGCTGAGGATTGGCATTCTTTCCGGATGACGACGCGCCGGCGCGAGTTCGGAAGGCGCCGGCTCGGGCGAGCGAGTGGGAACAGCTCCCTAGTAGTAGTAGTAGTAGTAGTAGTAGTAGTAGTAGTAGACTAGGTAACCTTCAACAGTTTTGGGGTATTATAACCCCCACATAATTGCAAAGGTTAACCTTTAGTTCCCCGGGGGTACTGGAGTTGAGGGCTTTGTCATGGGTTTGTCTGCGGTTTACAGAGGATTTTTTGTAAGGGTTTGGACTAAAGTTCGGCCCACTTATCGTTGCAGGGCTTTCGCAACTAGGTCATGGGTAGGGGGTACAAACAGGAAGGACAACCCAATTGTTGGAGCCTTAACGACAATCGCAGCTGCAACCTGCGTGCTAAGATTGCTAAGGCCGCTGACCCTTTGATGTCCCTACAGTAGACGTTGCACCGTTTATCAGGTTTTCAGACCCCATGAGCATTTGATACCGATGCAAGTTCCAAAGTGCCATGCAACGTAGATTCGTGTATCGAGCTCGGCCACCCCGTATGAAATCTTGCACAGGAAAGGTCTCGCAGGAGGCGCAAGTCTGCATCACATGGGCGCCCGTGTGAAAGAGTCTTGTTGGGAGGCTTCTACAGATTCTACAGCATTCTAGAAGCCTAAGTAATTACCAACATTTTTCCTTAGGGTTCATTATCATAAATATACTTCAAAGGAGCCCATAAACCGATTCCAATTATTTGCATAAGGCAGGGGTTGGTGGCCTGGGCTAGGGCTCTGAATCTAGCACACCGAATCCTTATCGCAGACCTTGAATGGTAATTGCTTGGACACAGCCCCAACCCTTAAACTACCGCAAGCCCAGACTTTGAGCCCTGAAACGCTACCAGCAACCAATGCAATAGGCCTAAAAACCCTAAACCTTAAACCCAAACCCCTAAATAAACAATCGCTATGTAGGAGGGGAAAAAATAAACAATCACCAAGACCGCAGGTCCGCCGCGAGCGGAAAGACTACTGGGAGCGCCAGCGCATGCGCGAGGGCGCGGAGATCCTGGCAGTGCCTGAAACCTGCGTTCCAAACATGGGTAGTTCTCAAAATAAGGGCCCCTTAACAAGGATCTATAAGGGTTTCTCTAAGGGTACTACAAAGGTAGTTCTCAAAATAAGGGCCCCTTAACAAGGATCGATAAGGGTTTCTATAAGGGTACTACAAGTGTAGTTCTCTAAGTCAGGGTCCCTTTTAGGGTCCATTTCATAAGGGTGCTGTACTGTTTGGGGGACCTATAATAGCACTCTATTTAAGAGAACTACCCAGATGACTAAGTCAGTACTTGAGGATCGGGGTTTCGAGGTTCTGAGTTGTTTAGGGTTCAAGGGTTTATAGGGTTTGGGGTGTTGTGCTTGAGGGCTTGAGGTTTTTGTCAGCAGGAGTTGCAAAAACGGGCCCGAGAAATAATTGTCTGAGTCCGGCCGATCGTGTTGAGTTTTCGTTTGACCGATTCGTGTTGTGGGGGTGCCATGAAACCAAGTATCTCATAGTTCGGTCGTTTGTATCATTTTTATCAGTGATATCAGTTACTTCTTTTGACCATGAGTCTGCCGGACGCTTCTGTTAGTTGAGCTTCTGCCGGCTTCAGGTAGGGAACAAGCCGACGGCGCACATGACGGCCACCGACATCTTGCCTTTACTGAACGAGCGGCCGCTTATTTGGGAAAGGCTGCAGGTTTCCGAATTTCAGGGGTTGCCGGCTACAGTATGGGTTCGCAAGGATCGTTCTTTGTGTGTCGGTGTAACACGCAACCCGAGTCATGATGCCCCATTGCTTAGAGTTGCTGCGCAGCCTAGTCAAAAGCCCGCTCGAAATTCTGAACAGTAAACACCAGCATCCGTCGTGACTAGAGTTTACCTTGTTTGTTGAGCCACTAGACCACTTAGTCTTGATTCGCGTAAACCCTAAACTCTCAGTCCCTGGCAGTGCTTTGTCTTCTCGTACCTTTGAGTCCGAGGCCTTTGCGACTGCAATTCAAAATCGGCACCGCGCCCGTCGAAGATGACTCTCGCTGGGGCTTGCTTGGAGTTTAGGATTACAGAGTGTGCGGGTCAGGAGATCAGTTCCCTGGCGTTTGAGGGTTCATGGGTGGTCAGAAGTATCTGTCGATATATATTATATATATATATACATGTATCCATCCACTCGTACATGAGGCAAGAACCTTATGTATAATGTGAGTAAGACAACATATATATCCAACCTACACGTGTAACATTCGATATAAGCCTTTGAAAAGTAAATGAAGCTAGACTACAAAATGCCTGCTATGCTATTGTGGTGGCATGCTACATGACTCGCCGGCTTTTTCAAGCGGCCGGCACTGATTTCTGTAGGCTCCTGCAAGAAGCCAGTGCTGGTTCGCGTAAGATGTATCGCATGCATGACTTAAACCGTCTGAATTGCTGGAACCCAACTTCAGACCTCCCTCTCTCGCTCTCGCTCTCGCTCTCTCCCTCTCTGCCATGTCTTGCTGTCTCATCTCTCCCCTCTCCTCTTTCCGTACTCCTTTCTGTAAAAAACAAAGGACGGAACAGAGAACAGAAACGAAGAGATAAGACGGACTCCCTCCCCTTCTTTGACGAAGACAAGGACGTAAGAGACAAGACAAAAAAAAAGGAGAGCGAGTCCGAGAATGGCGGAACCCTCCCAGCAAACACCCCAAACTCCTCCCTCAAGAGCCTCGATAGTCGCGCGAGCTGAAGGCATTAAGGACTTTAGGGAGTTTGGGGGGGTACGTTAAAAACCTAGGATAGTTTAGGGAGCTTACGGCATTAAGAAGTTTAGGGAGTTTGGGGGGGTTGCGGTGGTCGTCCGAACTCCCTAAATTCCTTGGAGCACCAGATCCGAGTCACATCATACACAAAGGTTTCTCGGACATAAGAAGTAAGCGCGCCGTACTGTTTGGAGTTGCAGTGACCTTTCAAGCTAAGGCCTATCTGTTATTCGGATCAGCATCCCTGAAATCTCCAGAGCCCTAAACACGCTGGCCCTCAGACCCTAAGTCCCTATCAAGCATCGAAGCCCTGAGTTTGAAGTCCCGGGGCATCAAACGTAAAGTCAGTCAAGCCCTAAGCCTTAGAACCTTGAAAAGCCAGCACATCAACGCCTGCAGTTGCCAAGACCCCAACGGCTCTGGACAGCCGAACCCTGAACACTACAGGCCCTCTACCCGAAATCCAAACCCTAAGGCTCTAAGGACTCATAGTTTAAGGCTTTTGGCCCCAAAGACCATAGTATATAAGGCTTTTGGGCTATTTTGAGCCTTGGGGAAAACCGGCTCAAGGACATCAACAGCGTGGACGGCCGGGGAATGACCTCCTTGATGAGGACGTTGGAGGCTGGTGATGAGGAGAGATCGCCCAGTGCTTCTTAGCTTCTCATGCCTATATCAATATTTGGCTTCTGCATCTTATCATTCTTATTACTATAGACTTTTTATTGTTGTTAGCATCACTAGTTCTTGCTATTGTCATCATTATTACTGTTGGTGCCTTTAGCGGTTACATCCCGATGCTAGCATATCAAATGGTATTAAGTTATTATACTCTTGTGCCATGCTCTATGGGATTCAGGTGATCATGGTCTCGTGCACGATGTGATGTAGCCACATACTTGAGTTTACCGCATTCCGACCTCTGTTATGTTGCCATATTGTGTTCATGCGGTTTTGGGCCTCAGAGGGTGGAGACAGTCCACACAAAACCCCTAAACCTATCCACCAAGGCCCCATAAGCCTTCGTCCCTTGGGTTCAGGTGTACTGGGGTTCAGGAAAACCCATAGTCTCCATTGTAGTTCCTTTTTTTGGTTTAAGCATATGTATATTAAGGATCCCAAAAGGTAACCCCAAAAAGGAACTACGATGGAGACTACAGGAAGAGGATTTAGGGTTCAGAGTTTAGGGTCTCGCAGCAAAACCGCTTTCTTCCAGCAGGAGCTGGCACTGGAACTCATGCAAGATCCCGGTTTCACAGCGATCAACGTGCAGGAGCCTGCTGCAATAAGCAGAGCCTAAAACCCGAAACCCTAAAACCTCGGACCGAAGCCATGCCTGCCTTGTGCGAGATGTGCGAGTGTGTGAGTAGACCCAAAAAACCCCCAAACCCGACTGCGAACCAAGACCCTTGCACCGAAGTTGCGAGCGTGAACCCCAAACCCTAAATACCGAAAACCCTGGGGTTTTGGGGTTAGGGTTTAGGGCTTGGCCAAGGGCTTATAGGGTTTAGGCAGTGTTCTCGCGGTTCCATTCGGT
>CAJNJA010016107.1:147-11486 GCA_905231915.1 Symbiodinium necroappetens | reverse complement strand
TATATGTGTATATGTATATATACATAGTATACATACATATATTATTTGTACTATAGTTGTTTACTCAAGTGTCATGTTACACTCTACCTGTAGTGTGCTAGATCATACTAGTTTGAATCATGATATATTCTTCTATATTCTAGCAGAGACCATGCCAGGCCCCAGAAGGGTGGAAGCCTGAGGATGAGGTGCACGGCCAGCAGTTCGAGATTACCGGCACTTGCCGCAAAGCCGTCGGGGTTTCCATTCGGCTGGTTGGGGGTTGGAGAGCGCGCAGGCCAGCAGAGCCATCCACCGTTGGGGATCATCTGCCAGGAAGAGGAGGAAGAACCTGTTCCTCGTCTTTGCATCGTGGACGAGGCATGGCGCAGCCCAGGATTGAGGTCAAACGGAGTGGCCGTTGGGATGTGGGAAGTTGAAGATGTGTTGGGACATGGTATTTCTTATGTAACCGTGAAGCACACAGCGTTCCGAGTGGAAAAACTACAAGCAAGCCACCTGGATCCGGAACGGAAAGCAAGGATTCAATTTAATGAAATTAGACCCAGGCCACATTTACATTTAATGTTCCTATTGTCTCCTCAGCTTACTTGGCTGTAACACTTTTCGTATCATGTATTTGTGTAACTAGGTGTTTGTGTGCAGGTTTCACCAATGTTTGTCGACATTCCCATGCGTTCTTGGTATCTCTCCTGTCCTACTTCCCGTTCCATTCATTTAAAGACTGGTGCTGTATGGAACGCCTTGAACACATTGCCTGCATACGTGCGGATAAGAAAGACGAGCTATAGTGAGCATGGATGGTCCAGAGGGTCATGTCATGTATAGTTGGACGTAGAGCACCTGAGAGGTGGGCAAGATGGGCCTACTGTCCGTTCAATTCCCCAAGACGCTGGCACGGGTGTTGAAGGAAGTCGTCTCCTCAGCATCTCATCTCCGAATCGGGTTCGAAGCCAGACTGGGGCTCACTGAGGACACTGTGCTGGCGACCGGGGTGCAGATGGTGCACACCTCAGCGTCAACCATCCCGAGCCTCCGCAGTAAGCGAGGGACCAAGCTGTTCCCTGGCAGTTGCTTGGTGAAAGGCAAAGGGTCAGCGGGACCCTGAACCTGTCGAAGAGATCAAAAAGAGCCCTGGCGCGCGCCCGCAGCTCGGGAAGCTGGGCTTCGGTTTAGAGAGTTGGTTCGAGACTTCGAACTTCTGTGGTCTAGGGCTGAAGGTGTTGTGAAGCTGACGCGTGGAAATCGGGATGCGGTGGTGGAGCAGGCCCGGCACTCCACAGAAGGCATAGGTGGCATAGGATCCACGTCTCTCCACGGTCCGCACTTGCCTTGCAGACCTACGCATTCCTGCGCGAAAGTCTTGGACTGGGCCCACCGGGCACCGGAAAGCCCAAGCCCCGACGAGTCGACAAGAAGAAGCGGAAGGAGCTCTGCGACTCGTCACAGAGTCCGCCAGTGGTAGGGCACCCTTTAAAGACTCCGCGCGCGAGATGCGCCCGCACTGGAAGGAGGAGGAGCGAAGAGCCAAAGAGCAAGCTGAGCGCGAAGCCCGTGAGCGCGAGGACAGTCTGCTTCTGGCCGCCCTGAGTTTACGAGCCCGACCAGTGCAGGAGAAGGAACGGGAGGAGGCTGCTGAACAGGAGAAGGCGGCCAGGACCGTCATGGGACCTGGGAGGTACTGGGAGGTTATGACTTTGAAATGATTGATGGGCCCTGAAGAGCCGTACAAGAGCATCAACAGCTGATGTCTTCAACTGCTTCTATGAACTGTCGTCCAGGAAAGAGAGACAACTCGTCCCGAACTGAGCCGGGATCGCCACAGAGCATGATGCAGCCTGCCAAGTCCTGACGTCATGAGCCGAAGGAGCCTTGTAGATCAGAGTCCCGAGCCGTCTGCCACTTGACTCCTTGAAATCCCACGGCCCTGCTTCTGCACACTGTGCAGAGCAATGAGTCGGCAAATGTCTCCCACGCTTCTAAGACTCAAGGCCAAAGAAAGAGCCCGAGCTGAGCGCCTAGCGAAGGAGCCAAGACACAGACCTGAATTGCGGCAGCAGATTCTTGGGATTTCCTGCTCGTACCATGATCGACCTTGATGCCCATTCCAAGGTCTCTCTGTGAGTGCGGGTCCTACAGGGTAGGCTGTAATATATTATAATATATTATAATATACTATAATATAATATAATATGTACTATAATATACTATAATATACTATAATATAATATAATGTATTGCCATCGCAGGAGAAGGCAGAGAGAGAAGTCGAGGCAGCCAAGGCACCCGTGCCGCGGTGATCGTACTGCCGTGGACAAATTCTACCCTGCTGCGTCACTTTTGCAAATTGTATAACATGACCAGGACTTGGAATCATATGCTAAAGTTAAAGCAAGAGACGGTGAGCTAGTGACGCATTTTGCAGACTTTGCTGGCCTCCTTCCTGTTAATTGTGCTAGAGACGGTTGCTGCTTTGAGCAGGCGCGAGCCGAGCGAAAGAGGCGTGCCGAAGCGAGGCAGAAGGCAAGATTGTGACACGTCGCCTGACACAGGTGATTCGCTCCAGCGACCTGTCTTTCTATCTATACCTAGTACCTACCTGTCTGTCTGTCTGTCTGCTGTTTGTCTGTCTATCTTTCCGTCTTTATTTCTATCGATCTATCAATGCATCGTGTCTCTGCCAGGTCGTTCGGAGTTCTGTCGTTTCAGTACGAATTTGTTCATTGCTGTGGGTCGGCTCTCCCCTTCCGTCCTTATCCTGTTCTTCTCTTCTCGGCCCTTTCTTTCTTTCCCCTCCCCCTCCCCCTTTCCTTACTACTCCTTCTCTCCGTTTCTCTTCCAGACGCCTTGTCCGCCGCATTTCACATACCAGCTGATGCAGATCACGCACCTGTGCTTGGTTAGTTCTGCGGGGGATCAGAACTGGCCACAAAGATCCGACGTTGACGGCTTCTTAGTAGTAGCATTGATGCTAGGTGTCGTACCCATGTGTTTCTGGCGCTCTCGCCTACAATGTTGTTGTCCGCATTGCTCGGTGACGCGATCATTCTTTTCTGTATTGTTGACACTAGAAAATGTCCTTGCCACTATTCCCACAGCAGGATGTTGATGGTTTTGCAGTATCATTGACTAAGACTGAGAGTACGTTTAGAACAGCTGTGACGTGGAAGGCTGCCGAGGATGCCAAGAATGGTCTCGTGGGTGACTCAGCCATGCCTTCACATGCGGAGGAGGGTTTGTGTGGCCGGTAGATTCTTGTGTTGAGAGAGACTGAGCCTGCTAGACAATCGTGACTTCTGGAAGGTTCCTTGCGTGGAACATGATGATGAAGAAGACGTGGAGGCAACAGTTGCCATGCCAAAGGCTTGATGATGATGGTCACTGCGTGGTCGCCTGTAGATTTTGCAGGCTGTGGCTCCGTCCTTTGATTTGGTGGAGGACATCGACATTGTAGAGGACGCGTGCGCAATTGTCAGGATTTTGAGGCTTAGTTTTTCAACTTGACGGCCATAAACGTCACAGCCTCCTGACGTGTCCACTTCAGGAGAAGGCTGCTCCTCCCCGGAAACGGCGGAAAGGGCAGCCGTCGCCCGTGTCTTCCGCGCCTTCCCTAGCCAATCCTAGCCACGCAGCTTGGGTTTTTCTGTTTGGTGGTCCGCCTGTCCGTCCGGTGGGTGTTGGGCAGGGACGGCAGGATGGCTGTGTTAGGATTGTTGTCCTAAAGAGGATTGAGTGATTCCGACACCCCTCAAGGACAATTCGGAGAATTTCATACTGTGCAGGTCATCAAAATTCAGCCGGACATGCAAAGAGCTCCAGATTGTCCACTGAGGCGGGCAGCTCCCCGCCGGAGCTTCCGGCTTCACCCGAGGCTGGACTACGGACAGAGCGATTCTGCAACATGTTGGGGACTGCTCTTGGGAAGGGGTCGCCATCTCCCACTGAGCCTGTCGATGGCTTAAAAGTTGGGCAGGCGCGGGACTGGCAGAACATGCTGAGCAAGTGCTAGAGCTGCTCGAGCCAAAGCCCGCCCAGTCCACTGCCCCTTTGCGGATGGTAAAGTTGCTAGTCTCGCTAGGGCCGACTACTGGCGCTGACACTTGGTCCAGGTGCCAAGTGCACTGTTGCCCCAAGAATTAGAGGCTTCCTTGGCATGGGAGAGCTCCGCCGGCAGCTGGTCTGCTTGTGGGCCCCATCCCAGGTCGGCCTTGTATTACTTGCGATTTGCCGGGAATGACAGAGAGAGTCCAGAGGGTAGGACCTTCGACAACTGTTATAGTGAGCCGTGATGGTTTTTTATCAAGATTCTGACTGTCGCATCCCTGTTTGTATGCAGGCCCCTGCTGCTGCAATGGCTCTTCTAGCAACAACCTGCCGCTCACACTTGAGTGTCGCGAGGCTCCTCGCGCATCAGCATTCTTTTAAATAAGGGGTGTGTAGTTTCATTTAATTTGTTGTCCACGGTTGCTGAGCTGGTCCGAGTGATGTTGTGGATGATCGAAGTGCAAGTGTTTGGAGCTATCGGAGGCTTGGCTTGTGGCTTCGCCGAAGCGCAAGCTCCCAGGTCCAGGCAGAGGGTGCAGCTGACGTGCAGAATGAGAAGCCCCAGAGAGCAGTTACATCCAGCCAGACCTCGCAGAGGAAGGGCCCAGGGGCCTTAATTGATTTCGAGTTTATTGACAGGGCCCTTGAGCCGCATCGTCATGCCCGCGATGCTTCTGACACTTGGAGTGGCCTCCGGGCGACAGTGGAAATGACTTTGAGCCGGGGCAACTTGGATACTCACTTATGGTGGCGCCATGCGGCGGATGCGCGCAAGCGCTTGCTTGAGTGGAAGTCGACGGTGCAGACTTCTGAAGATGCCATCGACGCAACGGCTGTCATTGTGTCGTGTGCGCGTGCGGAAGTCGAGCCACGAACAGGTGTTTACGCCTCCTGGATCCGGGCAGTGCTGGCATCTAATGCACGCAGGCATGCAAGGCCACTTTTTTCCGTCGGTGAAGTGTCAGCTGCTGCTGCCTTTCTGGGCAAGGCTGGAGCACTGCCGCCCGACGCACGATTTTGGCACGATGGCTTCCCATCTATTGTCAGAGTTGCTGGTGGCCTCTCGTCATCCGAGATGGCACAGGCAACTGCAGCCTATGCCTGCGTCAGCCTCTCGGCTGCTGCTGGTCATGCAGGACACGCCGTCTTCGACTCGGTGGAATCCCAGCTGCCTTTTGTGGAAGTTTCTGCTCATGAGGCTGCTGTACTCATTTGGGCGCACAGACGTTGTGGGCGACTCTCCGCATCAATGTTTCGTGATCTCTGGGTGAGGTCCTTGGACAGCAGGCTCAGCGAAGTGAGCCCAGAGCTTCTGGCAGCCCTGGCGCATGCGATGGCCAGTGTCGGGCTGCCCATGCTTTCAAAAGCGTCGAGTGCAGTTCCAGCTTCACAGCTGTTGCAGTCGCTGAGCAGACGCAGCAAGAAGCCGGCTTCGGTGGACCTTCTTTGTCGCAGCGCTGGGGTGTTGGCAGACGCAGGTCTGCGACCTAGTACCAGTAGCAGGTCCGAGCAGTCCGCAGCACCCTTAATTAGCCATAAGCCCAGGTCGATTCGGAATTTCGGCAGCTTCACACCTTGCAATGGGGTGCACCAGGATGGGTCTAAGAAGCGAAGAGAGAAGAGGTCACCTCAGCTGACAGGCCAGGGCAAGCCTGTAAGCACAGAACAAAGCACGGTCAAACGCGCGAATGCTGTGAACATCAACTACGTCACTGGGATTGTTTTCTGTCGTTGCTGCATGTTGTTGCCGCTCATCGCGAAAGCTGGCTCTGCGGAGCTTGCACGCATTATCGTTTACCATTCACTTAGGGGAATTATATAGGTCAAAATCGTGTCAACGACCTTATCTGGTCATTCACACTGGTTAACGCCGGGGGGGGGGGGGTGCCTCGTGGGCCCTCCCACGCCACCCACAACGCAGATGGTTGATTCAGAAGCACTAAGGCACTAAGGAGGGCCCCCCACTTCCTTCAAGGTGGCAGGGGGAGGACCCCCCCTTCCTCTCCCCCACCTTAAGGCCCATCTGTTTGCGCAACATCGCAACTTTCATTTTGTCTTTACCCGGCCGAGTGTGTCTATGTACCAGAGGTAATAGTAGCAGGTTTCAAGCCCGCTGCCTCAGTAACTAGGTAAGATGCCACCAGGACAGTTCGATTCTGCTCGCAGATGGCCGAGTTATCGCCTATGCAAAGACATGCCGGAAGTCAACGAGGTTTGTCAACGTACTACGGTACGACAAGGGTGTCTGTACTGGGGGCAGTATGAAGCATCAAGAATCCTTCCGCATGTCCCTAAACGCTAAACCTTTTTGCAACAGGCCATCAACGAATCTCTAAAACACCCGCTTTCGTGTCCCAAGTTCATCAGGTTTAGTGATGCCTTCGGATGCCTGGATGGTGGTTGAAGCAGCAGCGCCGATCCTCGCGCAGATCTCCGACTTGGGTCGAGCGGAGCCTCGGCTTCTTTTGGGCTGCAGGGTTTAGGGCGTAGTAGTCTTGCTTAATTCTCCCGATGGGCTTTGTTGTTGCTCTTATCGTGGTTCTTGTTCTTCTTCTTATTCTTATCGTTCTTGTTATTCTTGTTCTCGTTCTCGTTCTTGGTATTAGTCTTCTTGTCATGCGTATTCTCGTTCTGGTTCTTCGTCTTCGTCTTCTTCTTCCTCTTCTCCTTGTGCTTGTTCTTGTTGCTGCCCTGCTGCTGTTTGGTGATGGTCGTAGGGTGGTTGCTGCTCGCTGCTGGCTGGTTGCCGGTTGTCGGTTGTCGGTTGTCGGTGCCGCTGCTGCTGCTGCTGCTGCTGCTGCTGCTGTCGTTGTGGTCTTTGATTCTTGTCTTAGTTGCTTCTGTCCAAGTGACAACCACAGTACACATGGCCTCCCCCTAAAGAGCAGCGGACTGGACACTTGTAGCACACGCGACATGCTGCTTACATCACTCATTCCTGGACCCTCGAATCACGCAAGCCCTCTCTACGACATGCCCCCTGAGCCCGGACAGGCTCAGTTAGTGGTGGTGGCTACTTAAGAGCTATGCAGTTTTTAACCCGCTGACCCCAAATTTCGTAGTGTTCCATGGATGGGAACGAGCCCAGGAGCTCTTTCGCATGCTGGCCGTACTCGGCATCGACGACGAGCCCGTTCTGTCGCTGCTGCAAGCAGGTGCCCCACGGCAGGCAGGAGCTGGGAACCTTTGACCCGAAAGTCTTTATAGGCCCCGTTTTTATACCCTAAACTGGCGAAGAGATGTGCGCTGCTGCTCAGTCAGGCCAGCCGCAGCCTAAGGGAGCCCGGAACCGTAATGCAACTTGTAACAATCATGCTCTAACGTCAGGAATTTCCTGCAGGGTTACAGTGGATCATTGAATCAGCGGCCGGGTTGGCTCGGAGCTTAGATGCTGACGCGATGTCGCGGGTCGACGGAAATCTAAAATCTCCGGTGGATGAGACAAAAAATGCCTTAGTGTCATAGTGATATGTCATGGCAGGGGCTGCTTGCCGAAACGCCGCAAGCATTCGAGCTAAGCGCTGCTGGCTTGCCTACCGCACAGACTCTCGGTCGAGGCCGTGACATGCCTGAAACTAGCCTTCGCCTGCCCGTGCACGCCGTCACCTCCATAGACTCTACAATATATAGTATAATCTAATATAGAAAAATATAGTATAGTATTATATTAGCATAGTAAAATATAATATTTATAGTATAATGTAAGATATGTCCGGCAACGTAAGGTGAGTCGCCGGCAGCTTCCCAGGCAGCTGCGGCCTTTCTGGAGGCTTCGGCTCTCCTAGCAAGTGGACCCACTTCGCCGGATCTGATCGATGGGCCGCTCAACTCTATTGAATCCTCGCATGCAGGAACGAAGGGGCCCTGAGCGTACTGTTTGAGATTATTTGAGGGCGGCGGAGGCTCTGGCTGGAGCCAGCGCCTCGACGCAACTGCGCTCGGTCTTGGCCCTGACTTCGCTGGGACACTCCGCAGCGGCCAAGCTGGAGGAGCCCTGAGCCTGCTTTCAAGCGGTGCTTGTGGTTCGCTTTTACGCTTACCTTCGGCTTCGCTTCGGATCTCGCGCTTCCTGACGGGGTCAGGCAGAGCTTTGGGATCGCCCCCTCTTGTGCTACGATGCGGCAGAGGCTGAAGAGCTCCTAAGGCCCGGCAAGATTTTGCACGAAGCGAGCAGTTCATCTCCAGCTGCCCACAGGCTACTGCCAGCCCTGGCGTCTCGACCCAGCAGAAGCCTGCTCCATGAGATCATTGGCTTCCTCACTGAAGATGGCCCGAGATGCCAACTTTCAGCAGATCAAGGCATTCAACGGAATACTGGAACACCTTGATGGCAAAAGTGACTCGCCCTTGTTGTCAGCTGCAGGAGCAAGCGCAGTGCTGTCATGCTCCCTTCTCGACACAACTATGGACGCGTGGCAGCTCGCGGTTGACGGTGAAGGAATGGTTCCCGAGGTCTCATCAGAGAACGCTTCAGGGCCAGACTTAGCTTCGACCCAGCTTGGAGGCCATCTCATTCCCGGCCTTGCTCCAGCTTTGCCTCGCCGCCGTCCTGGAGGCCGAGCCGGAGGGCCTAAGTCGAGAAGACGCGTGTTGGTCCTTGTTGGTGACCAGGCTTCGGCGCTCGAGCGCCTGGACCAGGTCGGAGTCCTGCCTCTCCTTCGCCAGAAGTCCGAGCAGCGCAGGAGCTCCTGGTCAGAGTTATGGCCGTGGCCGTGGCTTTTCTTCGTGTAGGTTCTTGTGGGGTTTAGGGCTGTGAGGTCGCTGCAGCACCGGTGCTGAGCTGGTCCTTCTGCAGCTTTTGCAGGCCATGTCCCGCAGCTTCAGGTGAATCACGAAAGGATGCTTGATACTTCTCGCCTAATTCAAAGCCGCGCTTGTCGCCCAGAGCGGCACCTCAGCACCATCAAGACCTGCTTGTTTCCAGGCCGTCTCCCAGCGCGACTATGATTGGCCGCTGGAGTTGATTTCAAAGGCCCTTTTTGGGGCATGTCGACCGGGGAGATCAACTCCATAAGAATATCTCGGTCGGCCCGGCGCAGGGTCTTCTGCTCGTCCTTCCATGCTCGCGCTTGGCTGTTGCACTCCAGGTCTGTCCCTCTGTGGCAGTGTCTTGGCTTGTGCTGGCGGCTGCAGGGTTTGGGAAACAGGGAATTTCAGAAACTACGAGCCCTATCTCAAGGACCCCATAGCCTGAGCCCTGGAAGCCCAAGTGAAGTGAAGGCCTAAACCCTCAGGACCCTAGGGACCCTAAACCATCCAAACCCAAACCTTAAAAACCCTCAGGCTGAGCCCTGAAAGCCGAATTCAAGGCCTAAGCCCTATAGGGACCCAAAAGGGACCCTAAACCGTCTAAGCCTTACGCCCTAAGGCCCTCAAGAGCTGAGCCAAGAGCTGAGCCCCTGGTTTTCAGGTCAGGCCGAGACCTTGGCTCCACTCCGCGGAGGCTCGCCGGCCCCAAGCACCTCAAGCAGATGAATAAGCTATAAAATATAATATAACATAATATAATATAACGTAATATAGTATAATATAAGATAATATAATAAGGTTCCTTTTGAAAAGTTTAGGGTTTAGGGATGCGCGGGCTCGCACAAGAATTAGTTTTGGATTGGGCAGGCGTCGAAGCGAACAGATGCGTGGCTTCAGCCTCTAGGCAGCAACTGCTGTTCATGATGGGTGACAGCGAGAACCCTTAAATGCCTTAAATGGTGTGGCACGGGTGAACTGGAAGAAGCCGTAGGAATGCACCTTGTCTGTCAACGAGACTGTGCAGTGTACAGTGCTTATCCGCCGAAACCAAAAGGCGAAAAAAACATAAAGGCTTTTGAAATTTTGTGCTTGGGATTGGAGGGTCTGAGGGCGTCGAGGCCAAGAGAAAGGGTGCGGGTGTAGGACGCTGGGATCGCACGTTCGGGGCTTCCGGTGTTCATGGATCCGTGTGTACCTTGAACCTCAACTCCCTTTCTTTCCAGGTGACTGTGAGGTTTATGTTTCATGTGTCATGTAATACTGCGCCGTTTCTCCCACCACAAGAAGGTGTACAAAAGGGAGGACTCTGTGGGAAGGACTCTGTTGGCATCAAAGAAGAGCATCGGCGAGGCAGAGAGGCAAGAACGTATGGAAGGAGACGGGAGGTTCGGGGACAAAGGGACAAACAGCACGGGAGAAGGAAGCATCCTGCCTCGAGCCCTTTCTCGGGCCTTGTATGTCCCACGAGTCATGGCATCCTTGGTTAGGATAGCCCGATCATGCTAACCTTAGGCATTACTCCACAACATGTCAAACTTGCTTGTGAGAGGAGATTTCGCAGTTGGAAGTTTATGACTGGCGTCAAGTCCAGCCAACGACTTTTCGGCAAGTTTACATTTGTGTCTGTACGTGCACACCTGTTAAACTGTTGTGCTAAGGCTGTTGCTGGCCGATGATGATGGCCGCTCGCTGCAGTGGCTGCGAAAACTAAACTCGACACTGAGTGGATGAATGCTCACCTAAAGCCTAAACTCAGGATTCGCATCGGCCGAGCCATTAGCGGGATGCGCGGCGATTGGGTCTGCGAGGAAGCGGCTGTCCTGCGCCTTGCTGCGTGAGACCAGCAGGGACAAAAAAGCATCCTCGCAGTGTCTCAGTGTAAATCTTGATTTTGCAGATGAGGAAGGCTGCGTTGTCCACGATCGCAGGTGGCCTCAAAGAAGAAGGTGCGTGTCCGGCCAGGGAAGGCAAGATTCTGAGTCCAATGCCGGTCTCTTTCTTTGGCAGCAACCTTTCGGTTGCCGCAAGAGTGGGCATTGACAGCAGTTGAGCACACCGCATCCCTCTCTTCGTCCGCTAGATGCACTGAATGCACTGAGCACAGTCCTTGCAGGCAGCTGCTCTTGCCGGCGTCGTGATGGAGTTGGATGACTAGAGTCTCGAGACTCCGAAAGTGCGATTTTCGGCAAAGAGGGGGCAGCCAAAACCGACAGTTTAAGTGACACAGCAGTGTGTTGNNNNCAAAGGCGCATCTCAACGGACATATGCTCATCACAGTCAAGTTTGAAGCATGCATCCTTCCAGCTACGTCCTCGCCTGCAGCCACGACTGCTGGTCTGAGTCCCTCCATCTGCATTTTCCTTGGAGGGCCATGGAGAAGGCAGGGCACCATGCATTGATGGTGGATGCTTGCATTGATGGAGAAACCCGGCTTGTTTGCAGGGTTCCATGTCGAAGCTCCTGTGGGAGTCCGATGTTTTGATGTCGCGCCGCCCTGTTTGTATCCAGCGTGAAGTGCTTGCTGCATTCGACGGAGTCGCGTAGGC
>CAJNJA010016101.1:0-11488 GCA_905231915.1 Symbiodinium necroappetens | reverse complement strand
CTAAGCCCTAAACCCCATATCCCCAAGCCTTAAGCCCTAAGCCCTAAACCCCATATCCCCAAACCTTAAGCCCTAAGCCCTAAACCCCATATCCCCAAACCTTAAGCCCTAAACCCTAAAGCCTCTGGTCCTGAGGATCTTCCCAAAAAAGCGAAGGCCTTACTCCACACAAAACCCTAGCAAGGTGCTCATGAATCCCGAGTAGGGTTTAGGGTTTAGCGTTTAGGGTTTAGCGTTTAGAGTTTAGGGTTCAGGGGTTTGGGTTTAGGGTTTAGGATTTAGGGTTTAGGATTTAGGGGTTTAGGGTTTAAGGTTTAGGGTTTACGGTTCAGGGGTTAGGATTCAGGCCCTGCAAGACCTTGCTGACCAAGGGTCCGCAGCTGCGGGCACGCTCTTCTTCAATTTCATTGTCATCACCGGAGGTGCCCCCTGGGACTTCTGGTTGTCAGGGTTGTTAGAGTTTAGGGAGGGTGGATTCAGGCTGTCTTATAGTCTTCATGTTCGCAGCTGTCAGGGTTTAGGAGGTCCAGATTCGCGCGGGCTTCAATTTGGGGGTTTCGATCTGGCGAGCTGCGGGAGCTATCGCCAGCTGCGAGCAGCACGAAGACATCTTCACAATGCTCAGAAGCAGTCCAGGGCCAGGGCTACGGTGGATCATATACATCCTGCATTACCCATAGTAAGGAAAAGACCATAGTTCCCATAGTTTACGGTCCTCAAGGTAATGCAGGATTTACATCATCAACCGTATGAACATACTGAACAAGAGAAAGCTCTGAGATTTGGAGGAACATAAACACGCCACAACACGTGTCCGGTGCCCAATCTTTGAAACGCACACACAGACAAACCCTAAACCCTAGACCCAAAGCCCCCAAACCCTAAACCCTAAACCCAAACCCCTAAACCCTAAACCCTAAACGCTCAACCCTAAACCCTAAACCCTAAAGCCCTAAACCCCCTATGCGTGAGTCTCCATAGCTTCTTGTCGTCCTGCTGGCCGGTGCTGCCCCAACACCTTATTCTAGTTTAGGGTTCAGGGTTTAGGGTTTAGGGTTTAGTTTAGTGTATCCTTAAAACAGTTTAGGGCAAGCGCCCCTGAAAAGCCCTAAAGCCAAGCCTACCGAATCACAGGCCGCCGGGGAGGACGAGTTTACGACAACGCCTGGCTTTTGGAGACTTCACAGGCTCGCAGTACTAAAGAAGGAGCCTTTTCAAGGGGAGGGTAAGGGTGACTTTAAGAGTAGAGTATAGGGGCTTTGATCACTGGAATAGTGTTGTATGGTAGTACCCTAAACCCCAAACCCTAAACCCTATTTATGTACGGGGTCTGTAGGGGCAGACGATCACAGGGACGACAGGAAAGGTCTTAGGGGTTGTCTTAGGGTTTAGGGTTTAGGGTTTAGTGTTTAGGGTTTAGGGTTGAGGGTGTTGGGTGCATAGGATGCATAGCTGACTCCGGGGATTTATGTGCGAATATTGGCTGTTGCAGAGGTTGCTGGATCCTCCTCCCCCTGCAAGCTGGTCGAATATAGACGCCTAAACAATTACCAGTATTATGCCTCAGGGTTCCTTGTTGTAATTATACTATAGGGGAGCCCAATCTAGTTCGGCATTCGCCCAAGGCAGGCGAACCATATTCATTGGCCATGTTTTAAAAGCCAGTGGCCTCTTATCAGCATGTCACGGGAAGAATGTGGTTTCCAATCCTCCGAGTCAATACGCAAGTTCAGGTGTGCAAAGGCGACATTTCTTCGAGCAGGCGATACGCCGACAATTCAACGCCTACACCTGTGCGCACAGTCTCGCTCGTTTCTGTGTAAGAAGGCAAACGACGCTGGCCCTGAACAATGGTATGAACAAGAACAGTAAAAAATCACACATAGAGTTCCAACTACAGTGGTACGGTAGCGGCAGCTGTACCAATGCCGCAAATAGCAAGAGAAAGGCCAATAGCATACCCTAAACCCTAAACCCTAAACCCTAAACATCTACATGCATGGACCAGGTGATCACTCCGACGGTGGACCCCTTCACCGTCATTTCAGGTGGGCGAAACCCCAGTTGAAGGCTTACTGGTTATGAGTTAGGGTTTAGGGTTTAGGGTTTAGGGATCATCACTGCTTCTGCGATGATTGCCACGACGAGCACGAGTAACGCTTTCATGGCAGCAAGACTAACACGTTTCTTGCCCGCACCAGGATTGTTGCAAAACTTTGCGCATTGTCTCTTCTATGTGTTTTGGCTATGTCATTGATATTCTTGTCAGTGTCATTTGTTGTTGTTGCTGCTCTATTGCTCCCTTTACTACTACTGCTGCTACTACTACTACTACTGCTACTACTACTACTACTGCTACTACTACTACTACTACTACTACTTCTACTACTACAATGACGACGACCGCTGCCGCTAGCCCTACCGCTACCACTACTACTACCACTAATGATACCGCTAGCACTACCACTACAACCACGACCACGACCACGACCACGACGATGACGACGACTGCGACTACTAATGCTACCACTACTGCCACTACTGCCACTACTGCCACTACTGCCACTACCATGCCACCGCCGCTACTGCTAGTGCTACCACCACGACCACTACCACTATGATGACGACTACTACTACCACCACCACCACCGCCACCCCACCTGCTGCTGCTACAAGAGTTTCACATGAGGCACCAAAATTTCCGATTTAGAGTTTCAGTTCAGCGTTCCAAATTCAGACGCTTAGAAGCACCGGAGTATTCTTGTGACATCATTGTTCGTACTCTTGTCCGTGTTGTTGTGGTTATGGGTTTGTTATAGTTGTTGCTTTCACGTAACTTTGTCAAGGTTTCAATCTTTGGAGGGTTTTCGGGTGTCGGTTTCAGGTCCCCAGTTTCTGAAAAGGCTGTTGGATTTTTGTGGGCCTCTTAAGTGAGGAGTAGCTGAGAGGTAGAGGTCCTTGTTATAGGCCCCTGCCGGAAGATTTTTCAGGAAACCCTAAACCCTAAACCCTAAACCCTAAATCCTAAACCCTAAACCCTAAACCGGGTCGAGTGACCATCTGAGATCCCACGGCCCCCAATCCGAGGAGACGCCGTCAACGCTAAACGCTACACCTCAAATCTTGAACCCTGGTTTAGGGTGTAGGGTTGAGGGTTTAGGGGTTTAGGGGCAATGCTAAACCCCGAACCTTCAACCCAAAATCCTAAGCCATAAATCTCCGTTTCCAATTTCGGCCAGGCAACTGTGTCGTGGTTGGCGGCTGCGCGCCTTTGCAAGCACAAAGCGAGAGCAGTGCGAATGGCCTTCTATGATGCCACATGTCTATCCATGCCTCTTTAGGCACCATCTGACTATAGTTTTAGTACAAGACTTGTTTATGCACACATGCACATATACATATATACATATATACATATATACATATATACATATATACATATACATATATACATATATATATATACACATAATTACATACATACGCGCACTGACGCAGTTTTGTTTGCTCTTCGCCTTTTCTCTCTCTTGCTTTCGGTCCTCAGATTATCGGAGCTCATGTGTGTTACGTTGTTATGCGTGCACGTACACCTATATGTAGATGTAGGTGCACATGTACTTATACAAACATATGAACACATGTGTTTGCAGCTATATGTGTACAGCTTGGACCTCATGGACACAGATCGAACGCTGAAGAACTCTTATTGCAAGAGTCGTAAGTCGGGTGTACCCGCCAATGTTGAATGCCCGCGGGGGAAAGTTTCGACCGAAACAGCCTGTGCGGTTTTAAGATTTCGAGTTCAAGATTTAGGTCTAGGGTTTACAAGTGCAGTCACAGTTAAGGTAGCCGCACCATACCACACCCCAGCTCCCGTACTTCTTTTTTGTTACTTCTTTCCGCCAGCGAAAGTTCAAGTAGATACACCTACTAGAAGAACTAGGGCCGCTCAGTATCCAGGGGCCTAGTGGAACCGGTAGAACTCTAGAAGCCTGTGGGGGGCCATTGTCACTAAAACATTGGCAGGAACCTGTAGCGTTCAAATCTCAGGCCCCATGTAGATTTACAAGAGCTGACGAAGACCACATCTTTGGCGTTAGTCAATTCTAAGAGGGTTTGGGGGTTTAGGGTTGAGAGTTTAGGGGTTCGGGCGGTTTAGGGTTTAGGGGTTAGGGGTTAGGGTCTAGGGTTTAGAGTTTAGCACCCAGATTATCACGGGATATTGTAGTCACTGTAGTCGACTTGTGGGATTATGAACCCCGCACCAACACGGGTGAAAGCCTGCCGGCCAGCACTACGCTTTCTTGATGAGAGATCCACGGGTTTAGGGTTTAGGGTTTGAGGTTTAGGGTTTAGGGTTTAGGGTTTGGGGTTTAGGGTTTGGGGTTTAGGGTTTAGGGTTTAGGGTTTAAGGGCCCCCAGCCCTATGAATTCAAAAAGCAATCGGCATCTAGAACCCTGCGCATAGTTACCTGCGAAGCGTCAAGCACATCCTAAACCCTAAGGCCAAAACCCCAAACCTTGAAGCTCTTCTGAGGTGCAGAGCCCGAACTTCCCGGAGCCGTACGACAACAATGCCTCATGCACGATCGTAGCCCATGAAGGCAGCGGGGGTGTAGGGTTTAGGGCCTTCATTTAGGTTGGAGGCTTTTCGGGAGATTTCCACTGGACACTTTCTTTCATTGAGTTCTATAGGAGTTTTGCACGACGACGCCAATAGTGCGGACATGCGAGCTTATGGAGGTCTCTGTTACAAACATACGTTCTGCTATTGCGCATTCTGCCTGTGAACAACATGAACAGCCGCCTGATGTCGTCTACGCGTGCTTAGGCCCTTTGGCCGGTACAACTGCTATGCTGGGCTATGCTGCATTGGGTGCTTAGGCTTTCTTGGGTTGTGCTTGTGCAACATGCACAAGAAGCTGTTGTACCATGTGTTGCAGTACATGGTTTCTTAGGATTGTTAGACCGTACGTACATACATATATGTACTTATGCTACAGGGACTGCTGGTTCTTATTCTGCATAATACTCTCATAGTGCATGATGCTGTGTTGACTGTCCTAGGGTTATTTGTTAGAGTTGCTCATAGCACACGCTGTATACGCACATGGCACACAGTTTCAGGGTTTGAGGTTCAAGGTATATCGACTGGAGCTTGGAATTTCTACTTCCACGACGACGACGACGACTACCAGTACTACGACTGTTGCTGTTGCGAACCAGAAGCATTGCGCCCAGCGCGAATACCAGCCCCTAAACCAAAGCCTTAAGCTCAGTCACAAAACTCAATCTTTTGGGTAGGTTTCGGTTTTTAGGGGTATGTGTTCAGCCATCTCGGTCGTAAAACGCGTTGACCCGATTTTGACTAAGGGTTTAGGGCTGCTTTTTACAGTGGTGTGGTTGGACTTGGGGACGTGGTCATGCTGCCGGCTTGCGTTTGCTTTGAGGCGTAGCTTGCTTGAAGGATGCCCTGCATACTACATACCCTCCGCACACTAAGCTGTACACACTGACAGCAAGGATTCCTGTTCTACTGTTTCAGCTTTGTGCGTCTGGTGTTGGTTGCTGGTTGACCCCTTCCCCTGAGGGATGAGTGTCTATGCAACCCATTTCGACACCGAGTTCGACAAGGACGCCCGGGTAATGCCTGAAGCCTTTTGTTCTGACCGTGTCCCACAGCAACAAACCGTAAACCCCAAACCCTAAACCCGCAACTCCCCATACCCGCAAGCCCCAACCCACAGCAACAACTCCTAAACCCTAAACCCCAAACCCTAAACCCGCAACTGAAGCCCCATACTCGTCAAGCCCGAACCCTAAATCTCGATGATCAGCTGCAAATGCGAAGAGCCTCTTTGCCTAAGCTTCAGCCCTTGGAAAGGTCTGTAGAAGGCCAGCAGCAGAAGGCCAAGCAGGAAAACGCTGTGACACAGTGTATCCTTCTGTTCCTGATTACACCAGCAGCTTCAGATTTGCTGTATATGTGCTTTCCAAACCCGAAATCTTTAGTGACGAAGACAGCTGCACCACGAAGTGCCGAAAAAAACTGCGGGTAGGGGCCGAGAGACCCCCAACGACTCCTCTCAAAAACCTTCAAAACCCCCACCATGAGACCCTCAACATGTGAGTGAGGATAAACCTCGATGATTCATGACTCCTATCCTGCTACTTGCTAAATCTGGTGCCATCGGGCCGAGGGTTTAGGAGTTTATGCACTTTACTCCGCATTTTGAACGCTAAGCCCTGAATCCGAAACCCGCAAGAAGCAACGTCCTGAACCCTAAACGCCTCATTGCACCCCAGGCCCTAAACCCTAAGACCCTTGAGACCCAAGAGGCCCAGAAGGCTCAGGCCCCGAACCCTGGATTTTAGGGTTTGGGGTTCGGGGTTTCGGGTTTAGGGTTTAGGGTTTGTGATAGCTAGTTATAATCGTAGGTTCGTCGGCAGCTAAAAGAGGGCGGGGAAGGGGCCCTAGCCAAACCTTCCTTATTTAGTCACTGAACAATATAGCCCAAAACCCTATTCTATTCATTCAGGCCCTTATATTCAATCCTAAACCGTTAGGTAAACCCTAAACCCTAAACCCTAAAACCTAAACCCTAAACCCTCTCTTTCATATGCAATATAACGCTTAATGTCCTTCGTCGAATACTTCCCCCTGGTTCGTCGAATAGTTCCGGCTGGTTCGTCGAATAGTTCCGCGGTGGCCCCACGCTTAATGGTCTTTGTCGAATAGTTCCGAAAATTCGCCGATTATTCGTCGAATAGTTCCGATTTTTCGTCGAATAGTTCCCGCGGAACTATTCGACGAACCAGCCGGAACTATTCGACGAAGGCATCAGGATCGGGGGGTTTTTATGACTTTATTTTTGTTCGTCGAATAGTTCCGCGGGTGACGCCTGCTTCGTCGAATAGTTCCGCGGCACTATTCGACGAAGGAGATTAAGCGTAGGGGATTTTGACCCCCATTCTTAATGTCCGTCGTCGAATAGTGCCGGCTCGTTCGTCGAATAGTTCCGGCTGGTTCGTCGACCAGTTTCGCGGGTGCCGGCTCGTTCGTCGAACAGTTCCGGCTGGTTCGTCGAATAGCTTCGCGGCACTGTTCGACGAATGAACCGGCATGCCGCGGAAATATTCGACGAACCAGGCGGAACTATTCGACGAACGAGCCGGCCCCCGTGGAACTATTCGACGAACCAGCCGGAACTAGTCGACGAAAGAAGCGGCAATATTCGACGAAAGAGTGGAATTCTCAAAACCTGTAAAAACATTTTTTCAATATCGTTTGAAACTTAAAAACGGAAAATTGTATTTTCCAATGTTGTGGGATTCAGGGGTGGGTGGGTGTTATGTCTAAACCATAAATGTTAAATGTACTTTAAAACTGCTCGATCCGGAGCTGCTGAACCCTCAACCCTAAACCCTAAACCCCAATACACCTGGCTGGGAGGATGCCGTACCTCCCAGAAGCGTGCGGTAGCAGGGCAACTTAACGATCCTGAACCCAAAAAACCCTAAACCTTCAACACCTAAGCCCTAAACCCCCAAACCCTATACCGTAAACCCCAAACCCCCCTAAAACCTTAACCCGAAACCCTCAACCCTACACCTTAAACTCAGAACACCAACCCCTAAGCCTTAGCTTAGACCCTACACCCTAAATCCTAAACTCTAAACAGGACAACTTGACGATTAATGGAGAGTTGCCGCTCGCATCTCTGGAGGTTTGGGCTTCGGATTTGGAGAGTTGGTTTGGGGTTCAGGGTTTAGGGTTTAGGGTTTAGGGCTTAGGGCTCAGGGTTTAGGGTTTAGGGTTTAGTGTTCAGGGTTCAGGGTTTAGTGGTGGGCTTGGGGGTTTAGGGTTTAGTTTGGGCTGAAGGGTTTAGGTTTTTGGTTTGGGAGTTAGGGTTCAACATTTTTTGCACTGTCGGGGTATGTCCATAGGACGACACCGGATTTCAACTTCGCGCCTTGGAAGGGGTCTTATGGGAGTTCATGGCCCTAAACCCTAAACCCTAAACTCTACACCCCAGACCCTAGACCCTAAACCCTAAACCCTATCGGACCGCGGAGCTTCATTTAAGGGGCTTTGGAGTTAGAGTCTTCGCGGCTGGGCGGTTTGGGGTTCGGGCTTGGTGTTTGGTTTAAGAACTAGGCTAATGGGTTTGGGGATTAGGATGTAGGGTGCAGGAACGGGTTTTCTGGTATTAAGGTTTAGGGTTCAAGGTAAACTACACGGGTTGAGGTTCAAGGAGTTTGGGCAGCGCACGGTTTTGTCTGATGTGCGTCTATGAAGCCCTAGACTCAAAGCTAAGCCTTTCTAAATGTCATAATACAAAAGGGAGCCGCATCACACTTCAAGAACAAGCCCTTCAACCCAACACCCCTAAACCTAAACCCTAAACCCTAAGCCCTAAACCCTAAACCCGAAACCCGAAACCCTAAACCCTAAACCCCAAGCCCAAAGCCGAAACCCCGCCCCCTACCCCGGAGGCTCAATTTGCAACACCACTTGATTGAAGACAGAGGCCCTCAGATCCCAAACCCTGATGGGTCATGTTCAGGGACTCAGGATTCAGGGGGTTATGGGGGTGTAGGGTTTAGGGTTTTTAGGGTTTGTTAGGTTTTTTTTTTCTTCTTAGGTTTTACGGTTTAGTGTTTTAGGGTTTTGGGGTTTCAGGGTTTAGGGGGTTTAGGGTCTTTAGGCTTCAAGCTCCAGGGGTTTGGGGTTTAGGGGTGTTGTAAGTGGTGCTGGATGATACGGACAACCCTACTGGCTCAGTCCCCCAGTCGTCTCGACAGGCCATGAGTCCTCAACTAGGACCCAGAGTAGGCCCTGATTCCCTGTTTTAGGGTTCAGGTTCCCTTATAAAGTCCTTTAAACCAAACAGGGCACCCTTTTTAGTCCTAGGTTTCTCTTGGGTCTAGTCAACAGCTTAGACGCCTCTACCAATCCACTCATAGAGCCAGTGCGGCAATCCTTGCTGAACTTGTCCATCAGCCGCACGGAACGCTTGTCAAGCCCTCTTCTTCGGGGCAGCATATGTAAAGCCCCCTAAAAAAAAGAAGCCAAGACCTGAAGGCCTACATCCAGAACCCTTAAGACAGCCTTCAAAGCACCGCCTTCCGAGGTATTCGGGAATGTTCGGGCCGGAGGAGACCTGATTTCTTCACGGGGAGGGTCTCTCGGGTGCGGGGGTTTCGAGTCTCTGAGGGTTTAGGGTCTAGCTCGAAGGTCTTAGAAGTAGAGTAGGCATCCCTTAACCTTCTTGGGCTACCCGAATCCCCTTTTTTTCCATCCCAAATGGTTAAGCTCTAGTTCCCCAAGATGCTGGACAGTTAGACTCAGGAGCCTGAATAGCTACCAATATTATCCCGTAGGTATCCTGAATATTCAGCCCTAAACCCTAGACCCTAAACCCCAAACCCCTAAACCTTCAAGAACAGGATACATAGAAATTGTGTGAATTGTGCTTCGGGTTGCATCTTTATTAGTTTCGAATTTTCATCAAACGTGTGCGAGGAAACCCGGCCCAATTCCAAGCCGTGCCAAGCACCCCTTTTTTCTTCCCTCCCCCCAGACAGGCAACCCCACCCCAGCCCCAACCAAGATGTGGAGGCGCCGCCCGCTCAGTAATGTAGCCCAGCTCAACTGAGCCCAGCGGCCAGTCCAGCCCAGCCCAGCCCAGCCCAACCCAGCGCACCCATGCCTCACGACCATCCTCCACGTGAGCTCACGCCGTTGAACCTCCCCCCTCCAGCCGTGCCACCATCCGACCCCTGTGCCCTCCCGTCATTCCACCACCCTCGCCTAGGTCCATCCACCGTCTAGTCTTCTAAAGCTCTTCCGTCAAGGCAGGGTCCGATATCGCGCGCCTCGTATTGGAGCACTAATCGAGCACGTCGAGAACCCAACCCAGAGGGGTTTCGGAAAAAAATCAATAGCGCTTGGACCCAAGTCGCCACCACCACAAGCGATCTGGGAAGGAGAGAGGATGCGAAAAGGCTCTGCCCAGTCACCCAAGCTTCGGCGGATACACCTCAAACTTTGATTGAATCGCAAGATTATTGGCATACTCAACGTCCTATATTAACAACTCAGGTGCAGCGGCTGTCCCGCCTGCAAGCCGGGGGCAAAGCTTCTCCCAGCGCACAATAGTATAGGCATCATGATTTTCGTATAATGCATTCCGAAGCCGCAGAAAGTTCGATGGTTTGGCACGGGTTAGATTGGATAGAAGGTTTTCACGTTGGGCAATGCTTTGGTCGTGAATGGTTTCAATGATTTGGCGGACCCCAGATCTTAACCTCTACACTTCTGAAATGCTTAAACCCTCAACCCTAAACTCTCAGACCCTAAACTCTCGTTTAAGGTTTGCTTTTTCTCCGGTTCAGGGTTTCGGGTTTTAGGAACTTCAACACGTGAGTTCGGGTGATGGGTCTGGAACGATGGGCCCACTGCTTCTCTCTTTGTGATCGCCATAAACATCATTGCCCTGCAGAGTTTGGATATTCTGCACATCCAGTTTCTCGAAGAACTAGAATTGCAGCATGTTTTCTTCCGAGGCCTTCTTCTATCTGGAGCCACTGTGATGGCTAAGGGTCAGCAGGTAACCTTGAACCGACAGTCGTCAGGCAGAGGACATCGGCGGCCGCATGTCAGGATAACTACAGGTTTCTGGGAGCCTCGGCTTAGGATTTAGGAAAATAAAGTGATCATGCAAAAACTTGTTGGACATGTATCGCGGTGTTTCTGTCCTGGATCCTACGACATATAAACCCGGAACCCAAAAACCCCAAGACTAATGGTCCACGGCGGTTTGCGTGCAGTCCTGTTATTCCGGTGTGTTTAGCCTGAAACCTACTTCCACGGCTCTTCGGGATTGGATTACGTAGCCTGTGACGCGTGCTCCATGCTTGGGCGCACCAGAATTTGTGCACCCGAAGTATAGCAACCTAGGACACAACTCGGCTCGGAATAGGATTAACATGGATTAACAATCCAGTGTAACTCAGTTTGCCAAAGGCGGCTTGGGTGTGCTTTGGGGAGGCTGGGCACGACAGCATGTGCGTTGAGCCTCCGAGTAGGGCAGTGGATACATCATTGTGTGGCAGGGCATGACACCAGGAGATTGCAGTGTGTCACTTCGGGCTGTGTGCATTAAGCCCTTAACCAACAACGTTGGATTGACAAATGTTTGAAATTAATATGCAGCGGACTTTAGGGACAGTGTGCTACAGGAGCCTACACGCCACTTCCATCGAGCTATAGCAACTTTAGCAACAACCAGACAATCAGGCACCTGCGTGCCACTTTTCCATCAAGCTATCTATCCATCCAGATATCTATATCTATATCTGTATCTGTATCTGTATCTGTATCTGTATCTGTATCTGTATCTGTATCTATCTATATATATATATTGTATTTCTATATGTTATAGTCATATATATATATATATAACATGTTATGTTATGTCATGTT
>CAJNJA010016098.1:7029-33972 GCA_905231915.1 Symbiodinium necroappetens | reverse complement strand
GTCCAAGTAGTAGTAGTAGTAGTAGTGGTAGTAGTAGTAGTAGTAGCAGCCTTTTTTCGTTTGTTCCATTTGTCTTTCTTTATCCCTTGCTTCCTTCCTTCCTTTTTTGTTTTCTCGCTGTCTGCCTTTCTTCATTCCTTCCGTTCTTCCCTTCCCCAGCTCCTCTTGCATTTTTGTCGTTTAATTTTTTTGGCCCTGATTTAATTTCTTTTGATCCTGATTTAATGTTTTTCTAACCCCTATCCCGCGGAAAGAAAAGTACGAACCCCGTAATGATATGGGGATGTCACCGGTGCTGAGGCTCTGATGTCTTGGGGCTCCGACTCCGGGGCATCGCGCTGTAAGCTTTGTGCCAATATGTTTTCCAGCCGCGACCGGATGAACATGACAATGAAGGCTTGCTGCTCGGGTTGAGCGCGTGTCACCATTCACATGAACACGTGGACAAGATGCGGCAGTGCCTGCGATTTTGGGGGAGCGGCTTGGCTCCATGCCATCGGTAGACAACATTTGGAGGTTCGCAGCAAGCTGCAGACCAGAGGTGAGACTGTGCATGCACTCTCTCGCAGCTGCCTTCGCCACGCGATATGTTACGGGCACGGGCGACAGTGTCTGGATTTGATAGACGCGCGTGGCAAACAAAGCCTGGTTTGTAGGTGGCTCGGCTGCAGCAGGGCCAGCATGAGATGTTCCACGAGTCGCACAGGAAAGTAACCGAAAGCTGTGTTCGGCACGGGCACGCAATTCGCAAGACCCCTGCCAGGGCACGTCAGAGGCACGCCTGTGCAATGTGTCGTGAGAACGGGGTATTGCAGGCCTAACCCCGCTGCCCAGTTGGAAGTAAGAGGATTTCAATACGGGCAGGGGATGCAGCTGAAATGTCGAGAGCTTCTTTTTTTCTGATGCCCTGGGTCTCGGCGTGTTCCAGCAGAGGAGCTGTGTGCCTCACCGGCTTCAGCAGCAGGAAGTCGGCCAGGTTCCGTGACGAGCACATGTCACTGCACTGGGTTTCCGGCAGTAAGTGGGGGCAACCAAACAAAAGCCGGACCTCAGCAAGTGGTAGGGTTAAGAAGGGTCTAAGGGTCCTCCCTGTAGAATACTACATTGGAGGGTTTCGGAATTAACGTTTAGGAGCTTGCGGTTTGGGAGCTTGGGGTTTAGACTTGCAATTTAGAGTTTAGAGATTAGGAGTTTAGGGTTTTAGACCTTCAAACAATGGTTTAGGGATTGGGAGTTTGGGGCTTAGACTTGAAGTCCAGGGTTTAAGGTTTAGGCGTTTAGGGCTTAAACTTTAAGTTGAGACCTTGAGTTTAGGGTTTAGGAGTTTAGAGTTTGAGCTTAGGTATTGAGGGTCTGGGGCTAAAGGACATGATATAGGTTATAGTCAAAAAACTAAAGGATGCGCATGCGTGTCTTTGTGTAGACACAAGCACACCAACCAACAAACATATAAACACACAAGCAAGCACAGAAGCACACGAGTAATCAGACAGACAAACAAACAAGTTCATACACACACGAAAACTAGGAAATAAGGAACCAAGCATGCAATCTTCCTCTTGCTTTGGCTCTTGCTCTTATAAGCCTCGAAACCTTCCCCCCTAATTCAGAATAGGTGTTAAAGGGCAGGGATGATTTCGGGAGGATTCACCCCAATGCATGCATAATTATTAGGGGGGTGCGTAATAAAATGGGGAAGCGATTAGCCATACATACATTCACAAAGAAACACAAACAGACATACACAGGTCTTTCAATGAACAAAGCTGAATCCTAAGCCATGTATAATTACAAAGCAAGTAGTAGTAGCTCAAGCTACTTAGATGTTGATGAACTTACATATTTAATTGATTGCGGGCTTTAGCAACCCAAAGTCTTGCAGGGGCTTGCAGTCCACATAGACGCACCGCTCAGCATGGACTTTGCAACAAAAAACGGGATTGGCCTTAAGAAGACTTAATGATGAGAACAGGGTTTGGGGTAAAGCATAGCATAACACTTTAAGGGACCATGAAGAGTAGCATTGCTAGTTATCTAGGCCTCTAAACTGTAAACAAAGTTGCGAGCTAAGGATTGCTCAACTTTCCGGGCTTAGGATCTAGGCTTTAAGGGTTTAGGGTTTAGGAGAGAGTTTAGAGTTTCAGGGTTAAGGTTTTAGGGTTTAGTTTTCGGGGTTGAGGGTTTAGTGGGCGTCTTCCCACAAGCTCCCCCACACCGACCATGAAGCCTGTAGTTGACTGACTTACATCACACCAGTCTACGCCTCAGTGTAGCGACCTTGCCTATAAGCCTGGTTCCCTGTTGGGGATATATTAAACATGATCACTTTGAATCTTCATTGGTTTTTTTACTATAGCAAGCATGTAATCGTAGCCAACAAGGAGCCAGAAGCCCTGTATGGGAATTGAATTGAAAACCTTTCAACCCTGCTTCGACGTGTCGTACCCTACCCTTGTTAATTTAGGATACCTACTGTCATGGCTGGGTCTGTGCAAGTATAGACACGTAGGTACCCTGAGAAGGTAGTCCTTATATAAATGCTTTAGGACCAAAGTGTATGCTATTCAGATACACGGACCCTTACTTGAAGGATCATGGGACATAGTAACTAATTCGGGATACCAAATAGGCTTTTACTATACCTAGACCGAAACCTTACAACCCTAGTCGCGGAACTTATAAGCTTACATACTAAGCCCCACGATCCTCCAAGTATGGTCTATAGGTAAAACCCAGCTCTCTTAGCGCTCTGACCTCCGAGCATGGAATTTTAAGGTTGGGCCCCGAACCTTGATTCCTGAAAAGGCTTAGGGTTCAGGGTTCAGGGGTCTATAAAGAGTTTTTAGTATTTTTGAGCATGTTTTATCCCAGCAGATTTAATGGCTTATTGTCTTATAAGGTCTGAGGGCTTTGGGTACAGTGATTCAGGGTCCTGCCTCCAACGTAGGTGATGAGACTGCTGGTCGTCCGTAGTCGGCTCAGCTGTGGGTTGTCATCTCCTGGCGGCAATGAACCAGGTACTCTAGAACCCAGAAACCTTGCCTGAAACCTGTATAGCGACCGCATCGAAACACGCAAGAAACCACAGAAAGCCCTAACACAAATCTGCCAAACCGTCAAGGCCTTATGAAACTTTGTAGGAGATCTCATGGAAAGTAAAACTTTCAACCCATCAAACCCAAAGCCTTCAACTCTATCGAAACCCCAAACCCTGGAACCCGAACCCTAAATCCTATATAAACCTTAAATCCCACCCTAAGCCCGAACAAATCCTTAACTCCCCTAATCCCTTAACCCTAAACCCTAAAACGAACCCTTAGAGAACCCTGCAAGGAACCCTAAAGCCCTTAAAGGAACCCTAAAAGGAAGCCTGAGACCTCCGGATCGGCCGAGGCACCAGCGCCAGGGCACCAGGCTTTGCCGTAGCAGGCCAAAGAGCCGACGAAGGTGTTGCTCGACCTTTTCAGGGTTTAGGGCTTAGTGTTTTAAGGGTTTAGGGGATTAGGGTTTAGGGTTTAGGGCTTAGGGGGTCTATAAGTGGTACCATTAGGGTGGTTGAGGCATGCTTAAAGGATCATGGGACATACTTTTGATGGTATAAATCCTGCATGACCTTAAGGACCCTAAACTATGGGAATAACTGTGTATTCCTGATTATGGGGTAATGCAGGGTGTATATCATCAACCGTAGGGTGTTGGGTTTAGGGATGTTTAGAGTTTGTGCTTTAAGGCGGTGTTGCTAGACCTCTTGCGGTTTTAGGGTATAGGGTTTAGGGTTCGGGGTGGGGGCGTTGCTAGACATTTGACAGAGTTTGAGGATGTTTGTTTTGGGTCTTTAGAGGGTTCCTGACAGGGGCTTTAGTTGCTAGACCTTTTTGGGGTGTTCGGGATTAGGGCGTTAGCGTTTAAGGCTGTTTAGGATTTAGGGCGTTGGGGTTAACGGTTTGAGGTCTACGGTGGTGTTGCTAGATCCCCTGAGGGTTTAGTAAGGGTCTTAATAACGGGCTCCGTGAACAGATCTGCGGACCTTTTGGGGTGTTAGGGTTTATAGGGTGGTGTTGTTCGACCTTTTCAGGATTGAACAGCCGACATATGTGCAAAGGGCTTCGTCAGTGCCGTGCTCTCTTCGGGACGGGACAGCTCAGTGCGAACGGCAGGAGGCACGCCTTGTACTTATGTACGAGCAACGCGTCTGCCATGAAGATATGCGGCCGGAGAGTCCCGCAAGGGCTCCCGCCGAAAATGTGCCAAAATGTGCCAAAACTGCCCGTGAGGAGGGCGACGATGATGCCGAAGCAATCAGCGATCACGTAAACAGAACTTCCCGCCGGTTCCGCACATCTCAGCACTTGGGATTGGGGATACTCCTACCAATTATTCCGACCCCTGAAGCTTAGTACTACAGGGTCATCCCCGAGAATCAGCAGTTTTGAGGGGTGTGGTTCAGTGTTTGTTGCCGTCTATATAAATAGGGCACCTCTCACATGCGACGGACACCGCGGGCGGTCAGTTCAGAATCCTATAGTAGTATAAACTCTGTGATCGCAAAAGGCTTGGTTCAGTAGTGATTCAATACTCCGGCTTTTGTTTATCCCGTGGCGGCTGAAGGCACCCTCAATAGTAACTTCTGCAGATCCCTAAGCTGGGCTGCTGTCAAGGAACTTAGTTTAAGCTACCATACGGGGAAGACATAGCAAATAACAGGGTTTCCTTATTATAACCACTTATAAGACAACTTACCATACATAGAAATAAACAGGTTTCCGTTTTGTAGTAATTTAGTTTAAGTTCCACCCATATAGAACCGCTGCAAGTTCTATAGAACCCATTCAAGGCACCCTGATCAGGAAATTTTGCAGATCCCTACACTTTTACTATTTCGCACAGTCCATGGGATGCTGGACTCCATCTATGGCGGCTGAAACGGCACGGTGGAAATCCAAAATGTAGCGTACTGCGCCGGTTCCCATCTGTGCTGTCACCGCCTCTGTAAATCGGCTCGACGACAATCTAGCCAACAAAATGCGGGCTTCAAGCATAGGACCCTTGTGCACTGGCAGACTTCCAAGGAGGGCACCGCTCCGCTTCTGAGCTTTGGAGGCTTGCGAGCACAACTGCCAAGGTCTCCATGCGATGCTTTGAGCGTCTCGGGTGGAAGCACGAAGGGAACGGACCATGTCAGGGTAACTCTGTTGTGTCTGTGTCCCACTGCCGGCACGTTCTACTCAGTTGCTGAGTTCACAAGCACAAAAAAGTGCACACCTTCAGTTCTAGAAGGGATCATATTACCCCAAAAGCTTAAAGTGTAGTAATTCTGCTACTGAGTTTCATGCTCTTGCCGTACCACCAGTCGAAAAAGCCACGACACAAAACAGCACGGCATTCTGGCACTTCTCGCCAGCTAAAAACCCCGAAAGGCAAGTCAATCATAGCCGAACACCTATGAAGAGGCCATGATTCCGCATGCATTTTTTTGTTCAAGTCATCTGTAAGGGGCCCCAAACCCTAAGCCGCAAAACCCTGGCCCAGAGAAGAATCTTATTGGGTTTCTGAAACCCCAAACCCTGCTATAAGGGCTTAGGGCTACGGGGTCAACTAATTGATATGGGTAGTTCTCTAAATTAGGTCCCTTTTGAGGCCCCCAATATAGTACGGCACCCTTCTAAAAAGGACCCTACAAGGGACCCTAATTTAGAGAACTACCCATATTATTTCAAGACATGTCCGGTATGTTCCTTGGTTTAGGGGTTTTGGGCTCTATGGGTTGCCTTCCAAGAGTGTTAAGGTAGGGTTTAGCGGCCTTACCTTCAGCCTTAACCATCCCCAAAGGGTCCTAGGTACCTATATAGTAGAATGTAGGGTTTCTATATAAGGAATAAATTAGAATAAATATTATGATTTGGGAAAGTATCCCCCGTAACAGTACCTAGGAGCCTTTGGGATCAGAACTTGATGTATAGGGCTGTCGCAAAGGTGCTCCCAAGTCTCTATAAGGTCTGGCAGAGCGCCTCAATGATTAAGAACGGGCTTTTGGTGTACATTCTGGTACCACTATGCAGGAACATGGTCGTGCTATCATTTCCAAGTTTGCATGTCGCACCCTAAACTCTCAACTAACAAATGTCTAACTCACTTGAAACCCCAAAACCTCAACCCTTTTCCAAAACCCTGTAAGAGTGCCGCCCATTCTGAAGAGCCAGTGTGCGGTTGACGCACGAGACAGAGTCCTGTGAGCGAGTTACATGCTCTAACCCTAAGGCTGTAAGGACTCATATTCTAAGGCTTTTAGGCCCAAATACCATACTACATAAGGCTTGTGGGCTATTTTGAGCCTTAGGGTAAATGTTGCACACCACCAGACGCCTTGAATTGATTCGGTCACCCTTCACGTACAGTCTTTAATCCTGGATATTCATCTTCGTCATCGTCCTTCCCCTAAGCCCTAAACCCTAAACCGTCAAACTTACGGATTAGAGCAGCGTCCTGCTGCAGCAGGACCGTTTCCGCCGTGTAGCAAACGAGCTTGTAGGACAAGTTCTTGTAAGACTCGTCCTGAAGTTGCATTCTCTAGGTCTAAGTCTTCCTTCGGGTATCCATACTGTAGGGTTTAGGGTAGGGGCCTTCGTAATTAGAATAGAATTTCGGGGGGTTCCTTCTTATTATTTATGGTATAATATACCCCCCAAACCCTATTCTGATGACTAAGGCCCGCATATTATTTGGCAAAGTCTTTTTCTGCGCTTGCAGCCACAAGTCCAACATCCTCAAATCATTCAACCCTTAGACTCCCTGCAGGCATCCGAAACCCTAAACCTTGAACCCTTAAAGCCACAAAACCCCTTTAAAGCCCCTAGAAAAATTTCGTTAGGCCTAGCCTTAAGAGCCCTAAGAGCCCTAAGCCCGAGTGCAGTGGACCTGCCTGTGCGGATTTCGCAGTGGAGATCAGCAAGGGAGCGAAGGCGGCATAGAGCTTCATGCAGGGTTTAAGGGGTTCTAATAAGGGTTTAAGGCTCCTTTAGACGGATTGCAAAGGTTCCTTTAAAGTGATCTTTAGAGGTTTAGGGTTTACCTGGGTTTCAGGGTGTGGGCTCTGTGTAGAGGTTCGCGAAAGTTGGGCTCAGGTGATGAAACTGCAGACTATATAGCTTGGGGTTACTAGACCCAACCAAAACCCTACACCGCGATCGTGGCCGGCAAAGTATTCCAATCGTAGATGCTAGATGAAGGAGTCTTGCAGGTAGGTGGGGGATGTGCGAAGTCCTTGACTTAGGGGGTAGCATAGCAGCAGAAACAATTAAATGTAAGTTTCGGGCAGCTGTATACTAAAAATGAACAAGAAGCGCTAAGGACTAGCTTTAGGAATAATTCTTTATACGTAAAGCCGGTTTTGTTGAAACGTGGCTCGGCGGTCTTTGAAACGGCAGAAATTCACAGCTCCAACTAAGATTTCCCTCGACCATCCCATGAATCCCAAACAACAAAAAACATATAAATCTATGGACTCCAAATACGGACCTAGAGCCTGACACCCAGAAACTTCCCTAAACCATGAAAACCAACCCAACCTCCAGCCTTTTCCGTCAACTCCACATCCAAGAGATTTTGCTGGAAACTTGGGCGAGCCAACCCTGAAGTTGTAAGCTCTATGTACTTTGAAGGGTATTGAAATGTGTTGAATACTCCAGGTTTCATTACACTTTCAATATGTGTATTTGAAAAGATGAACTGAGCAACAAACTAAATGGAATACGCTACTCTATGTGGCTCCTATAATGTGAAGTCAGACCAGGATAGCGCTCTGGAGCCCTGTTTTCGGTTGACTGTTTTTTTCATGCGCAGCAACAGCCCGGGCCCCGAAAGCACAGGAATGGATCATGAAACACCAATCGAAATCGCCAAGCCCCAACTCTTGTTTGAAGAAGTCCTGGAATAAGAGAACATGTGGACCCTACGCCATTCATACTTGTTGTTGTGAACTGCTTGGCATTTTCGGGTTTCCGTGACAGGTCTCGGGTCCGTGGGAAGGTATTCGAGTATTCCCTGTTGAGCATGCTTTCCGCGGCCTCCGTGTAGGGTCAAACTCGCTCAGGCCTAGATTTTACAGGACATGTGTGGCAAGCAACTTGGTAGCAGCTTGAAGGTACGAGAGTCTGCAAAACCACAGATCTAGGTATCAGTAGTGACACTGGAAAGTACTGACAACGCCATTGTAGCTATTACGAATGGGACGGCAAGCAGTGAACTTACAAAAGTTCAACTCACGAACTCGTTCACAGCACCCTGTTGTGACACTCATATCGTAATCCCGAAACCCTAACCGTCGAGCTTGAAATCTAAACTCTTTGCGGGCTGAACCCCAAGCCGAAACCAGCGTTGAGTTCCGCGCCCCTGACCTTCATCTCGCCTTGAAAGTTCTTGCTGCATCCAGTGATCTTATGCACACCGGTGTTCTGTCAGAACTGAAAATGCACGCTACATCTAACCACGCCCGCACCTTTGCCTTGCATGCTGGCCACCACGCTGCAGATACATCAAGGGCTGAGACCGCTGGATGTTGAAGATAAGTTGCGGGGGGTGAATCAGCTGCTCGGACGGTGCTGAAAACACCCACTCTCGCTCTCTCCATCTCTCTCTCTCCCTCTCTGTCGCTCTATCTCTCTCTCTCCCTGCCCCCTCCCTCTCTCTCTCCGCCTCTGTCTCTCGCTCTCTCTCTCTATATATATATATACATATATATATATCTATCTATCTCTGTCTCTCTCTTTTTTTTTCTCTCTCTCTCTCTCTCTGTCTCTCTCCCTCTCTCTCTTTCTCTTCCTGTACATCGTCGGCCTGTCAAGATAAGTCTGGTGGTTGGTGTTCAACGTATTCAATCCCCAGTCCCCGATAAAGGCCAATGTGGCCGACTGTCAACAGGGTGTGAAAGGACCTTGATGTGCGGCTCGATGAGCTGAATGGTTCCCTGTTGGCGATTCCGGCAGTGGCGCATTCCGGGTGGAGACAAGCTTCGGTGTTTCCATTTCAGTCTTCAAGGCCCGGGATATGTGGGGGGGGGGGGGGGGTCCTGTTAATAAAGGGAGCATCCCTGCGGGTGTAGGTGGCTTGCGTTTATGAGTTTTTGGGGCCTGCAGCTTGTATCCTCAGGTAGCTAAGCAACGTGCGGGCATCATGGCTCAACCCTGGACAGGAGGGTATGCAACAAGTTTAGATAGTGTTCTTGTTGATTCAGGAAACATTTAAGGCTTAAGTTTGTGGTTCACAAAGGTTTAGGCCAGGCATGTAAGACTAGTTGGAACGCTGGGCAACAAGAGATTCTTCAACGTTGGACATATGCCATCTGATGCGGCAACGCAGCCCTTCAAGCTGCGTGGATTTTTTTAGTGTGTGGCAAAACTCGCGCTCTGAGCGGCGCAGACGCAGATAGACTATCCTATGCTATATGACATCTAATGTATCTCTAGCCTTTCTGATTTCCTGAAGCCACAAGCCACACATACCATTGCAAACTCTGCAAAGCCTCCTTTCTCCACAGACTATGCGGGAGTATAAAGCTGTTCTTAGCAAGAAAAATAGCAAAAAGGGCTATAAATACCCGGCAAATGACACCCCTCGATACCTCTAAAAACACTACCAAGGAAGCGGCTCCATGTGCCATCATCGGCTTCCAGTTCACGGCAAGCCTACACCTTGGGGCCCGAAATCCAGGTGCCTTGTACCTCGGACACCCGAGAACCCGAAACTCAAAAGCAAAAGAAAACACCCAGAACCCATTAAAGCCAAAAGTATCTCACAACAGACATTTTGCCAAACAGGCAAGCTGACAGTCACTTTCGTCAACAATGTAAACGGAAACGCTCTTCATCTGATTGCAGATATACATCCTTTGTTGCTTGTGTAGAGCCAAAAACAAGACCCTGCAACGTCTTATCAGAGCCTGGTCCAAACCTTAAACCCTAAACCCTAAGTTTTGGGTTTAGGGTTCAGGGTTTAGGGCTTCGGGTTTAGGGTGCTGAATGAAACCTATAGCTGCAGCTCAGGCTCAGCTCAGCTCAATGGAGTTGAAATCCCGGGTCATACTAGATGACATAAAGGCTTCATTAAGTTTAGGGTTTAGGGTTTACGGTTTAGGAAACCAGATAGGGAGCTTAGAGGCTGTATACGGGTCAGACCTTGATTCCCAAACCAAAAACACTGGCTTTTAGATGCATTGCGCCCGTGGAGTGCTGGAGATCCTCACATACGAAACCGTGCACCAAACAACAGCAGGCAAGGGCCGCAAATATTTGGATACCTTCCCCTAGGCCTCCAGGTACCTACTATATAGGGCCCTAGGAGCTCTAGTATCCTATATAGTAGGTACCTGGGGGGGGGTAGGGTTCACTTGGGGCATATGTGACACCGCTTGTACAAGTCCTCTCAACCTTACAGCAGGGTCAACTGCCTGTGTGCGTCTAAAGCTACAAGTGCACAAGCAGTAGCCAGTAGCAAAGGTCTTACAGCACTTTGCTCCTTTGTCAGGTTTCGCGGTTCCGGTTTGTGCAGTACATCAATCGTACCTGAGCCCTACCCTACACACTCAATCCCTAAAGCCATAAAGCCCTAAACCCGATCATTCCTGAAGCCCGGAAAGCCCCTAAACCCTAAAACCCAAACACCTTTATAGATCACCAAAAAAGGGCGTTAAAGGAACCCCTTAACGGATCCCTTTATCGACGCCTAAGCCCAACTATTCGGACTCGCCCCTGGTTCGACTGTGAGGGTTTTCAGGGCTTCGAGAAATTAGGGTTTTAGGGGTTTTTTGGTTTAGGGTTTAGGGGTTTTTGGGGTTTAGGGTCCAGGGTTTAGGGTTTAAGGTTGAGGGTTTATAAGGTTTAGGGTTTAGGGTTTAATAGGGTTTAGGAAGGAATTTACAAGAGCGTCCACATATACGACTATTCTGGACCTAGGCCTCATGATTAGAAACCCTAAACTCGAAACCCTAAACCCTTAGAATGGTCTTTAGGGGCCTAATTCCGTAATGGCAGTATCTTGGGCCCTCAGGGTTAATGGAGGGGCCTTAACAATTGTAATAAGGAAATCCCCAAAATAGTATTGGTAATCATAAAGGCTCGTATATTGGGTTTCAGGGTTCCGTTAAGAATTCGTTTCTCAAGAGCCACATTGCAGGGTCCTTGTTTGGACAGGAGCTTCGTTTAAAGGTTCCTTTAGGATTCTGTTTTAGGAAGGAACTTAGGAGGTGAGGGTTCCTTATTTAAGGGTTCGTTTAACGGCTCCTTTAGGGTTCTGTAAGGGGTTTAGGGTTTAGGAGGGAACTTAAGAGGTCAGGGTCCCTTAAAGGGCTCGTTTGAAGGCTCTTTTAGGGGTTCCCCTACGCGTTTTTGTTGAGGGTTTCCTTTATTGCTTCGTTTAAAGGTTCCTTTAGAGTCCTGTAAGGGGTTTAGGGTGTAGGGTATACAGGGTTTCGGGGTGGGGCTGACGGCGGTTACGGTCTAGGGCACCCCAACCCCTAAATCCATCCAACATCCCTTGGTGAGGGATAGCGGCCTGGAGAACAAAATCGACCTAGGCACCCTCATATTATTATTTATGATATAAATCCTGCATTACCTTAAGGATCCTAAACCACGGGAATTATGGTATATTCCTTATTGTGGATAAGGCAGGATTTATATCATCAACCGTAGTACTTGGGTTGAGCTGAAGAGTTATGCCAACTGGCAAGAGAGCCCAATGCCTCTTAACATGGCACATTCCTTGAAATCGATGTGGCTGCTTACTTACAAGTTCACCTGGACTCACAACTACCCTTGCTATACCGTACATTTACCCACCTTCCAGCTTCAAAGGTCATACGGTAGTCTAAACCCGAAACCCCTAAACCCTAAACCCCTAAACCCCTAAACCCTAAACCCTAAACCCGAAAGTGAAAGGGCATTCGGGGGGTCCTGGCAGAGGTGCTGGGCTCTCTAGGCGCCGAGTCTCCAACTGCAGAGTTGCTGTGCCTCTTCCACTCGCGCTTGCCTTGAAACAGTTTAGGGTTTAGGGTCTCGGGATGCTTGGGGGTGTATGCATATATATATATATATTATAAATACATATGTATATGTATTTATATATATATACATATATACAGAGACAGAGAGAGAGAGAGAGAGAGAGAGAGTTCAGGGTTTAGAGTTTGGAGGTCAGGGTTTAGGATTCAGGGTGCCGGGCTCAAGTTGAGGATGCCGGGTTTCAGGCTTTACCCTGAACCCTGAATTTCCAGGGTTAGAGGGCTCAGGGGACTCAGAGTTTAGGGGTTGTTTCGGTTAGGGCCTAAACCCTCACTCTGGACCCAGAACAGGAGCTCTCGGCTTCGGGCGTACCCTATTCCCATGCCCACCCAGAAAAGCCACCCCCCTACTCATGAGTTTTTAAGGGTTTTTTGGGTCTTAGGAGCTTAGGGGTGAGGGCTTAGGGGGTTTTTGAGGTTTAGGGCATAGGGGCTTAGGGTGTAGGGATTGGGGGGGTTGGGGGGTTTCGGGGTTTAGGAGCCTAATCTGGAACTTTGGCATGCCAGCTGGAACGAGGCCACACACAGGCCGTCGATCTTCAAATGCGCGTGTCTTTGCTGCAGAATGGCCAGCAATGCTGACACGGAGGGGGTTCTCGCTCGAGATGTCGCGACCCACAAAAAGAATAACTGCCCATGAGCGTTCCGCAGCCCCGTCCAGGGACAAGTCATCATAGCACGAGTCCTGATGAGCAACAACCGCGACAACATGTTGCACGCTTTGGAAAAACTAACATCTGCGTTTGGCCCGTTCCCCCTGGTGCATGTCATCCAGTGTGTCAAGAACGGGCCAATCCAGAGCTTCGACAGTTCATCTCCGAACCGGGGGTGCACGCGCAACAACAGCAGATTGGGGCTCTCTGAGTACAACCTCAACCTCACCCAAGAGGTCACGATCAGGAAACGTGCAGAGTCCTCAACCCCTGTTCCACTTGACATCTTGCTTCAAGCCGTAAACCCTAAACCTTCATGAATACTATCGTCCCGATTGTAGGCGAGGGTTACTAACCAGGGGTCGCCATTATGATTTAAATGGCTTCGGGACTGAGTTTCAGGATTTGATTAGGGTTTAGGGCGTCGGTCTTGTTTTAAGGTTGTGTCGGGCTTAGGTCTAGGGTTTAAGGTTTACCAGCACCCCCCAACTACACTCTATTATACCTTAAATACCCACTATTAAGGACCATAAGGGTTCTATTAAAGGGTGCTTGGGGGGTGCTGGTAGGGCTTAAGGTTTAGGGTTTTAGGACCGGAAGACGAGGGACCGGGGTTTAGGGCTCATAGGAACAGAAGACGAGGTCCGCACCTAGCCAGGCCAGTGATCACAGCCTTCGGGTTTGCGTGTTTGGGTTTCCGAAAATAGGGGGACCCTAATATAGTACCCTAAATAGTAGGATCCTTAATATAAGGACCCCAATATAGTACCCTAAATAGTAGGATCCTTAATATAAGGACCCTAATATTGTACCCTAAACAGTAGGATCCTTAATATAAGGACCCTAATATAGTACCCTAAATAGTAGGATCCTTGATATAAGGACCCCAAAATAAGGTAGCCTAATTTTCGGAGTTTGCCTGTTTGGCTGGGTCTGAGGAGGATCCCAAGACCTTGGACACTACCCTGAAGGTTCAGGGTTTAGGGGATTTAGGGGTTTAGGGTTTAGGGGGTTTAGGGCTTTAGGGTGTTTAGGGGTTTAGGGTTTTAGGGTTTAGGGCTTAGGGATTGGGGCCAATGATTAGGCTTCAGGGTTTCGGGTTTCGTGATTTAGGCTTTGCGGCTTTAGGGTTTAGGCTTTAGGGTTGAGGGTTTAGGTGATTCAAACCATGCATGTGAACCCCGAAGCTCAAAGCCGCGATCCTGAACACCCTAATTAGGGTTTAGGGTTTAGGGTTTAGGGGGTTTAAGCCAAGGGTCTGCGGTTTGAGCTACTCTCAATCTGCACCTTCCTGAGCCCTAAACCCCAAAACCCCTAAATCTCCTGAATCCCGAGACCCTAACAACCCCGAAGTCGAACCAATGAATCAGAATGACATGGAACGGTTTAGGGTTTAGGGTTTAACTTCACATCAGCGTTCCATTCGGATATCGGAGCCTCAAAAATGATCGACGAAGGCGCCCCCCCCCCCGCCCACATACAAGGATTTAAGATAAACCCCTGTGAAACCTAAACCCGCATAAACGAGCCATCAACAAGCAACAAACTGGCCCTGGAGGTTACGGTTTTGCCACCAGGAGTCCCTCATGCCTGGCATCGTTTCCATTGAAACCTTGCTGAAAGGAGCAGAAACCCATAAAGACACCCTTCCTTGGCCATTGAACTTACGGGATAGGATCCTTGTTCCTCCTGATGGTGCTTCCCAGCCCTACTTTTGGAGCCATCGCGCACATGAGTCTTACCCGAACTGAAAGGTCTCCCTAATTGTAGCATGCTTGCTAAGCACCTTCATCCCAAGACCTAAAGGCCCATGTACCCTCTGTCATATACTCGGGTCCGAAAGTACCTAAATAGGAAAAACATTAAGGCCAAGGTATATACTGTATGAGTACATGGACCCTTGGGGTTCAGCAAGGTTTAGGTCTGGGCTTCGGGTTTGTAACAACGCGTAATCACAGCTAGAGAAACCTTCGTCAACCCTGCGCTCATGACGGCCAATGCCCCAAAGCCATCGCCGAGGAACTGTGTAGGACACTGCTCCGGGTGGCTGTGCCGATGTACGCATGGATTGCAGGAGCTCGTAGGCCTCTGGCGCGGGTGATGGATGAAAGTACTCTGCTGCTTCTGGTCCAGCACTACTTCACCCTAAACCCCAAACCCTAAACTTAAATATGGAGCCCGCTGTGCGATCTTTAGTGTCTTCCTATCTATTGTTCTTCGTTTCAAAGAATACGATCTATCGATCTATCTATATCTATCTACCTATCTACCTATCTACCTATCTACTCCTATCTACCTACTATCTATCTATCTATTCATCGATCTATCTGCCTATCTAAGACATCCATCTATCTACACAACTATCTACCTAATCATACATATACGGTGTTGCGGTAGGGAACCAGGGAATAGGATCTAAGTAGAGTTGCAATCATCAATAGCTACATATTACAGTTGCTGTAGACGACACGTACTTACACTGTCCTCGTTTCCGGTACAGCAGTGCCCGGGATCATCTTTGCAACGCAATGAGGTTCAAAACTCAAAACTGAGACCCTACATAGGTGTTGCCGGGAGCCGCCCGCACCCGTGCCCTCCGGTCTAAGGGCAACAAGGTGCTAAACCCTAAACCTTATACCCTGAAGCCGTTTCCAGCACGAAAGCGACACAACATTCAGTAGCTGAAAGTTATAAGTTAAAATGGTGCTATTCGGTCTGGGCCTTGGGGTATCATGGTTGGGGCTTTGCTGCGAAAACCTACCTGTGCTTTTTGGTATGTACAAAAACCCGGCCTACGGTTTACAGTAGGAGTTTACGGTATGACGTGCTTGGTGTTGAAAGCCTTTTGCCCCAAACCTGCGTCCTGCAACGACTGTCAACGTCTAAACGCCAAATCCTGCTTAAACACGTGCCTTCGAGGGTATAGAACCAACCCTTAGCAAATATACGTTGAACCCGGACAACACCGAAATCATCCTAAATCCCTACACCGGACCTCCAAAAACCAACACCCGAACCCCTGAAGCCAAAACCCCTACACCTAAAACACCTACTAAATTTCAATTTTTGAAAAGTAAACCCCTAAAGCCCAAACCCTTTAACCTCAAAACCCCAAACACCACCCCCTCCGTAGATCCCTTTATAGAGGAACCCCTATATAGAACCCCTTAAAAAAGGAGCCCCCGCACGTCTCAACAACGCCCGAAAGCACCTCGTCTGCCTCGCTGGCGCGGGCACATGCCGTGAGGATGGTGGTGAACGCCACCTCACGGGCCCCAGAGATTTGGAGAATTTAGGGAGGTTGCGGTACTCTATACGGTTCCCATTACAGGGATTCTTAAGCTCCATAAACTTTTCACAGCAACTTGCAGAGAAAGTGGTGTTTCAGGTCTGGAGCTTACGGCTTTAGGCCCGAACCAACCCCACACCCATATCCCTGAAAACCTTGCAAGCCAAAAGGCCCAAAGACGCCAACAGCAACAGCCAAGTCCCTAACAAAAACCATTCCCAGGGCCTTTCAAGAAAGTAAAATTCCTACACTTGCAAGCCCTATGAACCCGTAAATCCTGAAGACTAACCCCTAATGTTTCCCCCTACAATGAAAATTTCTATGTCCCTGAACCGAAACCCTTAATTCCGGAACACTAACCTCTTATGTTTCCCCCTATACAGTTAAGATTTCAAGAGGCCCTGCAACGAGCCCTTACGAATCCGTAAAGGAGCCCTTATGAATCCCGTTAAAGGAACCTCCCTAAACCCTAAACCCTAAGCCGTAAAACCCTAAACCCTAAACCCCTAAACCTTAAACCCTAGTTAAAGGAACCTTAAGAGCTCCAAGCCAACCTCGTCCGGTGCAATATCTCGCCGCGTCATCTCCTGCGACGGCTTCATCTTACTATTGGTCGAAAAGTTCGTTAATATCAAATGCGAAGCTATGTTAATCATTACTAGGCATGTCTCATAATGGAAACTCGATATTGAAGAAAGAATAACTACCAGACGAGTCTTTCGGGCAACATGCTAGCTAAACACCAAACCAATGTTCAAATAACAGCTGTGAACGTACTATCCAGGTGTGGTTGGAGTACTCAACAAACCATCAAATAAATACTACATCCCGCCTCATCACCTATCATTTAAGCAGTAAACAAATGACACATGTATAACACATACTTGCGGTGGAAATATGAAGAAAATACTGACCATCACAGAATAGTTTACCATTCCTATAAGGTTCAAACCAAATTTACAATATTGCCAGATGTTGCAACAGTCTTATCCCTTGTTAGAGGTGTTGGATTTCCACTACTCAGATCAGAATATATCGCATATCACGAAGAGTCAGAAAGCCTCAAAGGTCGGGAATCATGCAAAAGCCCACAACGCTGGGTTTCGGGGTACTCTTTACTTACAGTAGTTACATACAATAAGGAATAGGAGTGTACATGAACTAAGCAGCAACTCGATGTACGAGCTTGAATCATGAGCAACAACATCCCCTAATCGTCTTTCTATAACTATGTTAATAAAGACCTACTCTAGTTATTCAGGCCCGTTTACATCGCTTAAGCCCCGATCCTAAACCTCAAGCTCCGGAGCAAGAGAACATGAACTTTCAGTCTAAGGGCCTGCCGTTTAAGGACCTTAGTATACATGAAAACACAATCCAATAGAAGACCCCCTAAACTCTAAACTCTAAACCCTAAATATCGTACAGCGCAACAACGCAGCCGGAGACTTCCGGCTTGTAACAGTGTCATTTGCACTATGCGACTTCCCCCCACTCCCCAGGTCCACCGATGGTGGATCAGGGGGGCGGGGTGCGAGCATACACATATATATATATATCATATATATATATATGATATATATATATATGTGTGTGTACATATCTCTCTCTCTATCTACATATTATCATTATTATTATTATTAATAATAATAATATATATATATATATGCAGATAGAACCCTATGAAGCCCTTAGTTATGGTATTTCTGGAAAGCGTTGCCTGCAACCAGGCTTTGGCAGCTGCCACATCGCCACGGCGCGCGGCTGCTGCAGCGACCTGCCTGGCCCATACTTGGAGACTCCGAGGGGGGGAGGGGGTTTGGGGTTTAGGAATTAGGGTTTAGGGTTTAAAGTTTAGGGCTTTTAGATTTTCGGGTTTAGGGTTTAGGGTTTAGAACTTCGGGTTTAGGGTTCAGGGAGTTTAAAGTTTAGGGCTGAGGGTTTTCAATAGGTTGGGGTCTCCTAAACCCCCAAACCCTAATGCCCGGTCATCTCGGGGGTTTAGCAGGGGGGAGCTTGGGTTTCTGGGGGTCCCTCCTTTCGAAGGTCATGACGGCTCAGGGTTTAGCGTCTTGCAACGCAGCGGGTTACATGACAGTTTTAGGGTTTGCGGGTTTAGGCTTCAGGGGTTTAGGGTTTAGGGTTTACTACTAATCCCTACAGACCCTTAAAACTCCCCGAAGCCTAAGCAGCCAAAAGCTTCTAGTCTCCGCCTGTCTGCGAAACTTGTTTGCAGCTATCCCCCGCAGCTTCAGAAAAACACACCTAGGGTCATGGCTATAAGCTCGTCAGTGACTCCTACAAGGATGTTGTGATGGCGAAGCAATAGTGCTGCTGGCATTTGCCCTATGTGCTGCCCTACAGCAACCCACAAAAAACTCGCCACCAATGCAGCCAAAGCGACGTCAGCGCATTTCGCCCTGGGCGAATACCGGCCTGATGCAACTGACGCTCTCAGGGTTTTGAGCTTGGGTTGCTACGGGGATTGGGCTGCTTGATGAATGGTGGGCGCAAGTGCTCTTTCCGACTAACGACTGCTTCAACCAACGTCTATGCAAAGGCTCTGAAATCTAATGGCATTTAGGGTTGGTCTGACTGTTGCTGAACTGGCCTCGGGTTGTTTGCTCTCCATCAGTCACTCAGGAAGGGCAGGGAGAGTGATTGAAGGCTGCCGCTTGAGAAAACATACTGGGTCAAAGAGAACAAATCCGAGCTTATTCCGTCTGTTGAGATTGTGTGGCCGGCAGCTGACAACGGCTTAGGCAACCATGGCTAAAACAGGACACGAAACCTCACTCTTCGTAAAGAGGGCCTGTTCAAAGCCTTTAGCAAGAAGGAAGCCGTGGCTCGATCTTCGACTACTTCAGGCTTTTGAAAGGTTTAGGGTTCTACTACCACCAGTACTACTAGCACTACCTACAACTGCTGCTACTGCTACTACTACGTGCACCACCCCTGTTGCTGCAACTACCACGGCGCGCCTCCACTACTACTGCTGGCACCACCACCGCCTCCTAGTTACTGCTTCTTAGGGCGAAACTTTGCCACATCTTCAGCAGGGAAAAAGTCCCAGTGCTTGGCGGCTGGGAGGGGAGGCTGGAGGTGCAAGGATTGCTTGGGCTCCGACGGCTTCGCCATCTAGGGGCGGGCACCAAGGCGTTCAACCTGTAAGGCTATTGATTCTTGATCACTATACCTTAAGGTGTAAACTGCTAAACTCCAACCCCACAACAGAAAACGTGAACTTAACACAAACAAAAACAGCAGGATAACAGAAACCCTCAAATCAAAAACTTGCTTAACTTCCTGATAGAACTCAAGAAAGCTCCATGAAACAACCGCTCGACGCGAAGAACGGCCTCCATCATGGCGGCCTCAAAACGGCGAGGGCGCGAGTGGGGGTTGCTTTAAGGTCTCTGGGGGTTGACCCAATCTATATCGCTTCTACCCTGAAGGAAGCAACCCCCAAATCTGCAAACCCTAAACCCTACACCCTTTTTGATAGATTGTAGAACCCTCGGAGGCCCTCGACAGAACTCTTAAATAACAAACCACCTTAACCCTAACGAACACCATTGCCGAAACCCAACTCTGATAGAAGCCCTATGAGACCCGGCCGGGAACCCTAACCGCCTTAACCCTCTTATCACTCCGAGCCTTCTTTGGGTTCGCATCCACGGTTTAGGTTTAGGGTTTAGGGTTTAGGGTTTAGGGCTTAGACAAGCGGCTTTCTTTTCGGGGAAACCTAGTAGGAAGCTTGAGGCCTCAATGAGATGCCGAGTTTACAGCTTGCTACCTACGCAGTGCTGCTGGAGGGGAAACCTGCATACTTTAACTTAAGGACTATGTGATAATATGGGCATTACGGTATATTCTGCATTGCAACTAAATGCAGGATTGTAGGTACAGCAGGATTAGTCTAGAAGCAGTACATTTATTTCATTGTCTTCTACGAACGAATATGTCGGAATCGGCGCTTGCTTAGAGAATCCCTAAACCCAGAAACAACCCCCTCCCTCACGACCGTGGCGTAGGCTTTGTAGGGTTAAGGGCGCTTAGGGTTTAGGGGTTCGGGTTTAGGCTTTCGGGCCGCTTGAGGTAATTATAGGGTTTAGGGGTTTAGGGGTTTAGGGGTTTTGGGTTTAGGGTTTTGTCTGGGGTTTAGGGTTGAGGGTCTCTGGGGCCTGGAACTTAAGCTCTCAAAAGCACTCAGAAGCCAAAGCCCTCAAAAGACTAAATGCCTAACGTCCAGCGCCTCAAAGCCTGAAAGCATTGAAGCACCAAGCCGTTACACCACAAAAAAGAGAAGCCTACCGTCAAGAAAAGCCCCAAGCTCGAAGCCTTTACCAGCCATCATCATCCAAACAACAAGCCTTCCACAGTATATTTAGGGTTTAGGGTGTAGGGTTTAGGGATAATCATGCGGTGTCGGAGGCAAGGGTGCGTGTTTCCCTGCACTTGCAGGAACAGAATTCAACCCTAAACCTTAAACCTGTAGGCCCGTTGGCCCTAAACTAAGCCGTATCGGGTTCTCCGGGTATATGGTCTCTGTTGAAGCGACCTTGCCGGGCTTAGGGCAGCTTAGGTTTAGGGGTTTAAGGCTTTAGGGGTTTAGGCGTTTTTGGATTTAGGGTTTGGGGGTTAGGGTTTAGGGTTTAGGGGTTTAGGGGTTTAGGGTTTAGGGTTTAGGGGCCTTCAGAGATAGAAGCGATTTTTTCCGGAAGGGATCCAATATGGTATCAGGATATATTTCTAACGGACCCTATGGAGTACAGTTGATGTTACATGGTACTATTCTAAACCCCCTTCCACAAAGCTAAAGACCCCTGAAAACGTCCTTAAGGGAGAGGCTCTAGACGAATATAGAACTCTTGCAGAACACTCATGGAACCCTTCAAGGAGCCCATGAAGGAACCTTTTAGAAGAAACCCTGTCATAACCATTGAGGCTTCTATGCTAAACTTGCAAGGCGGGCGGCGAAAACGGCCAGCTCGGATCCGCTTCCAGGAACCATCGCTGCAGTGTAGCAAGCCTTGCAGAGTTAGATCTTGGGGTTTTGGCGGTTCTGTTTTGTGTGGAAACAGGTCCCGGACACCATCAGAGGTACAAGGTAGGCCTTTTGGGGACTGGAAGGACCCGAAGCCATGGCAATCTGTCTTGACTAACACCTACTAGCACTATGGCTTGGTGATAGGGGATGACACAGATCAAAATGCGGCTTTGGGTCAGATGCTATAGTGTCATAAGCAATTGATGAAGGAACCCGGAGAAGCACTATTGGAGATCATCGCGGGCTTCTACATGTTACTGACTTCAGTTTCGGGGTTGCAAGACTCGGCTTTAGAGGCACCGCAGACGGCCTCTGGGGATTCAGGGCTGCGATTTTGGGAGTTTCTAAACCCTAAACCCCTGACATCGAGAAGCAACAATTTACGAAGGCAGCCGTCTCAACCCTGAGACGCCTAAACCCAGAAACCTCAGCATCGGAAACGTTAAACTTCAAAACAGTCCACTTTAGTGTTTAGGGTTTTAGGGTCTTGGGGATTTGGGGTTTAGGGCAGTCTACAGGCCAAACATCCTGATCGGTCTTAAACCTGAACCTCTGCCCACGAAATGGAAGACCTAAACGTAATGTGCCACAACATTAAGCCTGAACCCTAAACCCCATCACCTGAACTTCACATCACCCACAGCCGGATCCTCGTCCGGTCGCAAGCGTCGGGACTGCAGCTGCTCCAGCCAGTGCCTGCCGCGGTGTTGTTTCAAAGGGTTCCTTTAAGTCTTCGATAAGGGATTTGGGGGTTTCCGAAAGTAGGGGACCCTAATATGGCACCCAAACAGTAGGATCCTTATTATAAGGACCCCAAAGGTACCCTCATTTTCGGAAAGTCCCATTTAGGGTTCCTGTGAGCGGCCCCCATCAAAGGATCCCACAAGGGACCCAGAGTCCCCGACTCCCCACCATCGCCAGAATAAACCTGTGGGTTAGACTTAAGAGTGCTGATAAAAGGAATGCCACTTTAAAATGATTGTGTGCGGACTGTAAAGGGGGAGCAGTACCAAATGCAGGGTTTACTGCGCTGTCGTCCCTGCCATAAGACGCGCAAACAGGGTCTTGGTTGCTGGTGCAAGAATGGGATACTTGCTTCTCAAGCAAAATCTGCAAGAAATCCACATTGCGCCGAGACCGTCAGTGTTGAACGATGCTCTCATCAGTGGCTGCGGTCTTGGCATTGCTCTGTCCAGTCTTCGAAGATCGACAAAAAAAGTGAGGTATGCGAAGGACTGTACGGGAAATGTCACCCCGCCCCCTGTTTGTCTCTCTATCTTTGTCATGGGTTCCTGTCTGGCGAGGGTCTGGAGGTTGTTGAGCGGCTACGCCTTGGGACTTGGTCAGTGCAAGCTGGGAGCCAGGGCTCGGGTTTACAGTGGATTATGTTTGCGGCTTTGTGCTTGCTAAGGCTTGGGGTTTAGTTGACTGCCTTAAACCCTAAACTCTAAAGGGTTTGTTGGGATTGGCTGAAAGGGTTTCTGGTTGCACCAGGTGCTACTACATTATTGTGAAACTCTCGAAAGCCCAAGTACCCAAATACAAGAGCATTAACAACTACTCTGTTCTGAAACTCCGAAAAAGTCAGGTACTTGCTAGGCCAAGAGCACACTGCAACTGCAGTCCCCACCATGCCTACACCCTGAGAGCCCGGAACCCTCAAGCCCAAACTCAGAACCCACAACATACCCTGACCAACCGCACCGAGCCGATGCAGCATCGCCCTCTCGGGAGAAAGCTCGGATGACACTCCTCGGGTGCAAACCCAATGTTTCTGATTCGGGTTTAAGTGCTTACAGTGAACTACCACAACCTTCTTTTGGTAGGTTCTTACTATGAGCCCAAATATAGAATTTAAAGGGGCCCTACAAACATGCAGGCCTTGGCACTACAAGGTCAACCCAAACACCCAGAATGCCCAATAACATAGATTATCAATGGCAAGCAGCATGGTTGGCTTATCCGTAGGCTCCATTATAGTTCCTTTTTTGTGTTTTCTAGTTAGGATCCTGTAGGGCAGTCCCAAAAAGGAACCACTATGGAGCCTAGGGGCAATTATGGAATATTCAAAACATCCTCCCATGATCCTTTAAGCATTAAGCCCTTGCAGATCAATTATAGATCCCGTTGAGGAACCTGTTAAGGATCACTTATAGATCCCGTTCAGGAACCTGTTCAGGAATCCCCTGCTAAGTTACTAAGTCCCATCGTCATTTAAGCAGGGACTTCAAACTTGCGGTTGTAGCTTCTCAGGCTGCGGATCTCGCTCACTGTCACGAACTTCTCTGAAACGAGTAAGTATGTCTTCTGAGGGCTCCTTGGCAGGGTAAGGTTGAGGGTCCTTCCCTCCTTCTTCCCTGCTCTTCGTCCTTCCTTCCTTCCTTCCTTCCTTCCTTCCTTCCTCTCTTCCTCTCTTCCTCTCTTCCTTCCCTCTCTGCCTTCCTTCCTTCCTTCCTTCCTTCCTTCCTTCCTTCTTCTCTCTCTTCCGCTTCCTTCCTTCCTTCCTTCCGTCCTTCCTTCCTTCCTTCCTATCGTCCTGCTAGTATAGGCTTTATTGTTCCTAATCTATTTTTTTGTCCGATCCTAAACAAAAAATTCTTGATCCTTGGTTAAATTGCTTTGATCCCCATCCCTTTTATGGCACCCCTTGCCAAGCCCGGCAAAACCCCGTGAAAACAACAGCTAGCTTCTGAGGGTATTCGAGGGCTCCCTAAACCCTAAACCCCAAACCCGGGACTTTAAACCCTAAGCCCTAGACCTTGAACCCTAAACCCGGAACTCTAAACCCTAAACCCTGAGCCAGGAACTCTAAACCCTAAACTCTGTAAACCCTAAACCCCGGGCTCACATTGAGTCTTTGGGGAGGCTTTAGGCCTGTTTTTGGCACTCTTCCGGGAAAGCAAACTCTAAACCTCCAGAGCCCAAAAGATCCCTGAACCCTAAACCGAAACCCTAAACCCTAAACCCTAAAATAAGGAATATAGAACAGGTGGGGAGTTTAGGGTATATGGGGCTTCTATAAGGCTTCTATAAGGTATATAGACCTTCTATAAGGATCCTATAACGGTAGCTACCCACCTGAACATGTCCTGGACTAAACGCTAAACCCGAATCCCAAAGCTCAAAGCCCTGAGCCCTACTCCCGAAACCCTAGGCCCTGAACTCTAGGGTTTAGGGCTTACGGTTTACGGTGAGATCTAAGCCCCCCCAAACTCTAAGCCCAGGGGCGTGTAGGTGTGGAGGTTTGCCCTCTCGCCGGCCTCGTATGTCGGCTTCTACCCTTGGCATCAAAATAGCCCAAAAGCCATATTTCCTAGGCTCTTTGGGCCCAGAGCCCTGAAAAGATGAGTCCTTTGAGGGTAAGGGCTCGGACTCCCCTAAACCCTAAACCCCTAAACCCTCCATGGAAGACACGCCTGCAGATTTCTCCACGTCTGGACACGAATTGTAGGGGTTCCGGGTCTGATATAAGGCACAAGGGTAGAATAGTTAGAGGAAACTACAGGTGAGGAGTTTAGGGTTTAGGGTGAGGAGTTTAGGGCATATAGGGCTTTTATGAGGCTTCTAGACACTCCTTTAAGGCTCCTATAACGGTACCTACCCACCTGAAAAGGTCTTAGATTTTGGGGTTGCTTTAAAGGGTCCCTTCATAGGATTCTAGAAGGGCTGTTTAGGGTTTAGGGGCCTTCATAATTGGAATGGGTTTTGGGGCCCATTCTACTATAATTGTATTAAGGAGGCCCCTAAAATAGTGTAGGTAATTATTGACGCCGCTGTATTATTATCATACCAGTCCTAACAATAAGGACCCTTCGCGACTAATGTTGGTAACTATCTGTTCTTCTACATTAGCACTGCTTGGAACCTAGTGAACAAGACGATTGAGACTAGAGCCCTTGTGACAGCCTGCAGACCTCAGTAAAGCCTAGTACCGGCTCACAAAGACTTAGGGGCCGAGTACCTTAGCCCAAAAAAGGTTAATCTTTTGAACTATAATAGGTGTATCTAAGCCCCAAAAGGTTAAAGGTTACCTACTCAGCCCCTAAGAAGATGTAGAACGAGGAACATCAAGAAATACCAATAAAGCACTCCTTCCCCTCAAACACCATCATCTCTACAAACCCTTGGCTCTAAGCCCAAACTCCTCACCCCCTCAACCCTAAATCCTAAACCCCGGGGCTGGGAGCCCCGCCTCCTCGAGATCAATTAGACGCTGGGCCGCCGAAGCAGCCCCGGCTACCTCCAAACGACCAGACGCAAGGAATAAGTTCTAAGGCTGCTGTATGGTTACTGTAAGAGCTACTTCAGGCCTTAAAAGGCTTTCTGCAACTCGTGGAAGAGACATGAGGGAATGAATAGCTGTTTTCAATCCTAAACCCTGAATCCTAAGCCGTGGGCGTGCTTTGGGATCCGCACCTGCCCAGCACGGTCTGCGCTGGTGTAACGGCCTGCCAGGTGTCGCACTCCGTGCCGTGGCATTCTCCTGTTCAGACGCGTCAGTCTCGTCGGGACCATGCGGGCTCTGCACCAACCAGTGTGCCCAGAGACTCCAAAACCCCTTAAATTGAGGAATATACCCTTTCATTGTAACAGAAACCCTAATGTATATTCCTTAATTGTATAAGTGGTTTGGAATCTCTGGGCATACTGGGACTCCAGGCACCACTTGCCTCTCTTGCGAACGTCACCAAAGAATCAGATGCCTCGGCCTTTGATGCTGCAGCTACTGGGGCCGTGACCGATGGCGCTGCAGCTTCCTCCAAACGCTGGAGGTTCGCGCCGTAAACCGTAAAGACCTAAGCCCTAAACCCCAAAGTCCCTCAACCCTAAACCTTAATGGCCCCGAACCCCGCAGCGAGCTCAATGCACGTTGATTGGCACAACCACTAAACCCTATAAGCACTAAACCCTAAATCCTAAAATACCTTGCGTGCGCCCGTCCTCTGATTTCCTTAAGGATTCAGGACCTCTTGGACCAAGAGATCTTTGCCTTAGCGATCGGCGAAAAATACCGAGGTCAGAGCAGTTGGTCGTGGTATCACATCCTAGGCGCTAATCCCTAAGCCCTAAGCCTTAAACCCTAAAACCCTATACTATGATGTGCCCCCAAGCCCCGATTCCTCTTGCTAAGGCTCCCAAGGCCCGTTACAGGAACCCTTTATAAAGTAAACTCCCAAATTTAGGACCATTAGTGCTAGCATTCCATGTACATTACTCTTATAAGGATTGAGGCTATTGGGTTTCCAAGTTTTGGGCTTCAACTGTAAGCGGGGCCCTAGTTCACTCACCAAAGCCCTTAAGTTCGCATGCGCCGCCTTTGCCAGCACCTCCACGGCAAGCAGCTCAGAAGGAACATCAGAGCCTGGATGGGGATTCTACGTGTTGTGGCTTAGGTTTTACATTTTAGGGTTTGGGATGCGTTAGGTAGACAAAGCGCATTTACATGCGTCAGGTTGCCCACAATAAGGAACATCTATGAGTATGTTTACCGTCCATATATATATATATATTCTCTAAGAAAAGCATAATTGCTAAACCCTATAAACCCAAAACGCTAAACTTCAAAAGGACCTTGGACACCGAATCCCCAGTCCCGAAATCATGCTAACTCCGAAAGACGCCCAATAAGACCTGACAGCCATCCATATACATACATAGGTAGATGAATATGTATACATATTTATATATATATACATACCTATCTGTCTACCTATCTACCGACCTACCGGTCGATCTATCTATCGATCTATCTGTCTGGCTATCTGGCTATCTATCTAGCTACCTATGTATGTATATGCATGCATGCACGCATGTATGCACGCATGTATGTATGTATGTATGTATGTACGTATGTATGTGTATATATGTATGTGTGTGTGTCTGTATGTATGCATGTATG
>CAJNJA010016097.1:198-11137 GCA_905231915.1 Symbiodinium necroappetens | reverse complement strand
GGTTTAGGGTTTAGGGTTTCTCTCGCTCTCTCTTTCGCGCTTGTCCACTTTGGCAAGAGGTGATGCATGCTCCACGTGACGGTAGTGACAGTCGTTCTCCACGCACCTTCGTCCCAAAAACCTAAACCCTAAACCCAAACACCAGAACCCTAAACCCAAAGACCAACGCCCTAAACTCTAAACCCAAAGACCTGAACCCAAAAACCTAAGACCTGAACCCTAAAACCCTAAACCCGAAGACCTGAACCCAACAACCTAAACCCTAAAACCCTGAACCCAAAGACCTACGCCCTAAACCATAAACCCAAAGACCTAAGACCTGAACCCAAAAACCAAAGACCTGAACCCGAACCCCAAAGACCTACGCCCTAAACCCTAAACCCAAAGACCTGAACCCGAAAACCTGAGACCTTAACCCGAACCCCAAAGACCTTAACCCAAAAACCTAAGACCTGAACCCAAAAACCCTAAGACCTGAACCCAACAACCTTAACCCAAAAACCTGAGACCTGAACCCGAACCCCTGGCCAAAGGTCTGGGAATCGCTGGGCGCGATGAAGCGCGAGCGAGTCATGGCATCATCGCCTTTTCGTCGGTCATGGTTTAAGATTTAGGGTTTAGGGTTTCGGGTTTAGCTTTGTTTTCGGGCTGTTGTAGGGTTGAGGGTTAAGCGTCTGAGGTTGTTTGGCTTCGGTTTCGAGCTTGAGGGTTAGGGGTTAACTGGGGCTTAGAGTTTAGGGTGTTCTGGCTTCGGTTTTGGGCTTGAGGATTACGGCTTGCGGCTTGGGGCTTATAAAGCTTAGGGCTTTATGTCTCGGGTTGCGGGGTAGAGCTTTGGTTCTTGTTTCCGGGTCCGGGCTTGGGTTTAGGGCTTGGGCATTTGGGTGTGCTAGGCATGCTCCCTAGATAAGGCTCCTTAGTCCGGCTTTAGGGTTCAGCTAAACCCTAAACCCTAAACCCTGAACCCTAAACCCTAAACGCTAAACCGAGTTCAGGGTTTAAGGACACATCAGTTTGGGGGGTGATCCGAAAAGGCAGAGCTTGCCGCTATGGTCATGTTTGAGATTGATGAAAGAGCAGCTATTTATTGATTGATGAACCCTGATTAAGAAACCCTGGGTCTTTAAAAGGGTTCTTAATATGAGTCCTAATATAGTTGGGTTATGGGGCCAGGGTTTCTTACTCAGGTTCCTACTTTTTTATTTCGGATATTATTGGTAAGTATTCTGACCTCTAGTGCACCTCAGCAGCTAAGTCAAAAAAGCAAGCCAAATCTCCTGGTGAGAAACTCCTTAAAGAAGCTACCTTAAGCCCTTTGAAAACATGAATGCCTACAGCCTCATAGCCGTGTAAAGCCCTATATTCTCCTGAGAGAACCTCTGGAACCTTAGATCCGGCTACACATGTTCACATAGAGCCCCTAAACAACAACAACAGCTCTTGACCCAAAGCCCCGGAAGTCCATCACCTTGTGCAGAGGCCGTACCCCCTGCAACTTAAAGTCAACACTCCAAGCTACGGTTTACAAACCTGAACTTAAACCCACAATCCAAAGTTACTATACAGAAAGCAACCGGAAGCATACCCCGGACCTTGGAAAGCCAAGACGTTACACTCCTTGGCCAAAGACTGGGTCGTTGGGTGAGAGTCCAGGGCTTAATGTAGAGGCCCTCGTGGGTAGAATAGGGTTTTGGTGCCCGTTATCCTATAGTTACACTAAGGACCCCTAAGGAATATTGATAAATATAATAAGGACCCCTAATAAATAACTATAATCCTATTAAGAACCCCTTTAAATACATATATATATATATATATCATTAAGATTCAGGGGCTTCAAGGTTTAGGGCCCAGCGCTGGAGTTCAAGTCTAGTGTTGGGGGGGTGAGGTTTGGGTCAGCCTGCAGGCTTCGATTTCGTGATCTGGGGGTTTAGGGTTTAGGGTTTAGGGTTAGGGGGGTTTAGGCTTAGGGCTTCAGGTTTCACATCTAGGTCGGGTGTGGGACCTCTTTCGGCTCAAGATATGTTCTCTTTTGCTGCGTTCAGAAGTGGCGCTTGTTCAGGGGAATTTCTGTTCAGGGCTCGAGGCGTTTACGGGAGCGTCTTGAATGAACATAGCTAAAATCAGAAAGAGCATCTAGATCTGCTTGAAACTATACTACTTAGTTTCGGGGCGCTGGGCTCTCTAAATGAGTACATAAGTGGGTTTTCCGTCGAGTTGCACATACCCTAGTTGGAGTTTACCCTACTTACAGCTCCACTGATAAGCTAAGCACCAAGAAGGCCCCTGCTTCTCTTGAGTAATGCCCGGGAACAATCTTAAGGCGTTTAGCTGCTGTCCTAGGAACAAGCGATGGCAACCTGAAAAACGGGCCCTAAGCATTTCCTAGGGAGCCCGATGCCTAGTGCCTAAGCAACACTCCTTAAACTTCTACATCACAAGGCCTCTGATAAACGGCCGAGGAATAGCCTTACCATAAGCCCTAATACGCCCTTACAAACCATCATTTTACCATGATAAAACCCTTAGAAAAAGCTGACCAGCCCTCCTGTCTGAAGATGCCACACATGTCCTTCCACCAATGGCATAAAATGTGCTTTGGAGTCAGATTGTACTTATACCAGTGCTTCAACACCAGACCCTAAACGAACGTGCTCCCCAGCTGTCGCTTGTTCTTATTCTCGAATGTCCTGACAATGTGAGCATGGTAGGAATGATGCTGGCAGGAGATTATTCGCAGATACCCCCGATATCCCTAAGCCCTGAACCTTAAACCCTACCCTAAACCCTGTAGACCATCTGGGGCGTATTGAACTTCCTGCTGGTGCTGCGGGATGCTGAGAGGATGGCACTAAGGGAAGTGAAACTCTTGCCTGCCAGAGGGTCTACAGGTAAATTTGGTTTAGGGTTTAGAGTTTAGGGCTTGGGGTTTAGGGCTTAGGGTTTAGGGTTTAGGGGTTAGGGCGTCAAGAAGCGCATACTACTGCTTTGTTCTGACTCGACGGACCATAGCAATTTGGGACTTTCACAGAACAAGGGACCCTACTATCACCCCTAAATCACTGTTTCCGCCCTTCAAGGACCCCAAAATAAGGTACCCAAATTTCAAGAAATCCCATATCAACAGAAACCGTCTATACGAAGAAAACATAAGCTTCCTGAAATACTGGAGCCTCAACAGTTAGCCCTAAACCCTAAACCCTAAACCCTAAACCGTATGGTATAAGCAATACAGGGGCTCTCAGGGGATATCATTCACAACTGGTCGGAGAACCCCTAGACTACCCCCTTAGGGTTTCGGGTTTAGGGTTTAGGGGTTTAGCGTTTTGGGTTTAGGGTTTAGGGTTTAGGTAGGAATCAAAGCCCGGCGGCCGAGGTGAAGAACACCAACGAGTTGCCCAGGTATTGATACCGATCCTGCTCCGGCAGTTTAGACGTTTGGCTCTGTTTTTAAGCGTCACTCAAGACAAGGAGTCAAAGGATTTGGGTTTAAGTTCAGGATTTTATGGCATCAAGGTTTTGGGATGTTTCGGGCTTGGAGTTTAGCGGTTTAGCGGTTGGGCTTGAGGTTTAAGCCTCAGGGTTGAGGGTTTAGTGAAGGCAATGGCCTACGGCCGAGAGATTGGAGGGCGCGTGAAAGAAAAGGGCGCCTTGGGATTGGGGGTATAGGGCTTGAGGTTGTATGTCAAAACGCGAGGGTGTACGGCTCGGGAAATCGAAAGTGCTCTAAGCGGCCGACGCGCCTGGCGAAGCCCCAGCTTTCCCGTGAGATTGTCGGATCGGCATTGATCTTGAGCAGGTCTTCATGTGCCCAGAGAATATAATGTAATATTATATTATATATATATATATACATATACATATATATATATATACATACTAGTGGAAAATATATTATAACAGAATAAAACATAATATAATTATAACTTGTGTTTTTGGTGTGCTGCACAAGATCACTCCCCCGATTACCCGTGCGCGTCTTCACGTGAAACTCGGCCAATCGGCTGCTCACAAAGCACCACTCACTCTCAACCGCAGCCGCCGCCAGGACGAAGTCAGCTTTTTTCGCCCGTTCGTGGCACTACCGGACCCCAAGGCTTTGGGGGCTTGAGGGTTTAGGGCTTAGGGTTTAGAGGGTGCAGGCTTTTCAAACTGGGGTCCAAGGGCTTGGGGCTTCGGGACGTGGGTCTGGGGTGGATTAAACTCCATGACAACAGATGCACCCCCTTTAACCGTGCTTCCGAATGCCGCACCAGCACCAAATCCCCAAACCCTAAACCCCTGAACCCTAAACCCTAAACCCTAAACCCCTGAACCTCTCAAACCTGAAACCCTAAACCTCCGAGCCTCGATCCCAACAGCGACTTTTCGTTAAACATCGTTTATGCGCACCCGACCCTACACCCCCAACCCCTGAATCCTAAATCCTAAACCCCAGACCCTGAATCCTAAACCCTAAACCCTGAATCCTAAACCCTAAACCCTGAATCCTAAACCCTTGGCCCCAAGCTGAGCCTTAACCCCGAACTTAAACCTCCAACCCTCCACCTTTAAAACCCCCGACCACGAAGCAAGCCCTGAACCCTCATCCCAAAACCTTAAGACCAAGCCCACCACCAGGGCTCAGGGCTTTGGGTTTAAGTTTTGGGCAGTTTTCTTCATTCTTTTCCAGAACTTGCGGGCCACAGTCCTCCGCCGAACGCGTCTCTTGCGCGACGGCAATGATCATCCTAGGTTTCAAGAGCTGGAGAACTTGGAGGGGAACGTGGAGTTAGGGTTTAGGGCTTAGGATTTAGGAACTGTAAAATGGGAGGGTTTGGGTTTTGGCCTTCGAATTAAGGGTATCCTTTTCCACGCGTCGCCAAGACTTGGGATCTTACTGCTCAGGGCCTGTACTTGGGCCCATTAGGGGTTTAAGGTTTGGCCTTTGAGTGTTTGGATCTACATGGTCATGAGCAGTGGTCCAGCGATTTATTAAGGTATACTTTGTACACGCAATATACCGGGCCCTCATAATTGGAATAGGGTTTTGGGGCATATTAAATTGTAGTTTTATCAAAGGACCTCAAAACAAGGCCCTATGGTATCAACCTGACCCGGGTAGAAGCCGTTGTCCGATCCACGCGGATCAAAGCATGCAAGACGTGGTCCAATACTAAGCCCTAAACCCTAGACCCTAACACTAAGCCCTAAACCCTAAACTCCCTAAACCCTAACCCTGCCCCGGGCAAGTAGTGAGCAGATGGCCGATGAAAATCCATAACTTGCGAGCCTTGCTGTATACTGAAAAAATGCAGCAATAAGAATAATCAGAAGAACGATTAAAGTAACAAGGACTCAAGGACCAGAATTGGGAAAGAACGAAAGGAAGAAATAACAAGAACGGCAACAAAAATGACAATAACAGCAAGTTAGCTAACAATAACAACACTAACCCCACGCAACAAATCAACGCAACAAAGACCACAACACAAAAAAGCAGCGATCGAGATCACTCCCCCCTCCCCCTAAAAAAAATCGTGCCGAACTTATCCCAACCACACATCCTGAACCCAAACCTCCACAAGCCCCGATCCCTGCAACCCGAAGCCCGAAGCCCCTGAACCCCTGATTTAGAAGCCGTAATGATTCGAATAGGGCGTTCCTATTATACGACAATTTATGGTAAGGAGCCCCAAAATATAGTGTTGGTAATTATTTTTAGTCTTCTATATTATAAAAAAACCCGATCTCAAGCTCCAAACCCCCTGCACGCCCTGAGTCCCTACGCCCCAAACCGCGGTCCCTATTCCCTACAACCCCGAGGCCGAAACCGCCCCCACAAAACCCCGATTAGCACTCCACCGAAACTCTAAGCATTTAGGGTTTAGGGTTTAGGGTTTATTTAGGGTTTAGGGTTTAGGGCATATTTAGGGTTTAGGGTTTAGGGTTTAGGAAAAAAGTCGTCTCAAGACCCTTATCGCCTCACAGACCCGCTTTAAAGCCCGACGGAACTTGCCAGCGAAGGGACTCATAGGGCTCTGCATGGTGTGTCTGCCTGAGGTATCCCCCTTCCTCGGTGGAACTGGTTAGGGCTTTAAGGCCCTAGGGGATGCTTAAGGCTTAGGGTTTAGGGTTTAGCGGTTAGGGGTTAGGATCTGAGAGGCTTCCCAAACAAAATCCTCAAATTTGGGAATGGGGCATTCGGCCAACTCTACCGACACTACTCCTCCTTCAAAGGGACAAAACTTCAGCGTTTAGGATAAGGTCCCAGACGGTATGGTCCGATGGCTTTATACAACTTTATACTTTTACCGGTTGCTAGCGACCAGAATGGGCGTCAGGGTTGTTCATGGGAAGGGGTTTGTAGACGTAGGGCCTGAGGGCTTACATAAAGCAGGTTCGGGTACTATAGGGGCCTTGATAACTACAAGTAGAACAGGGTTTAGGGGGTATCTGCTACTACAAGCATGCTCACAGATGCTAAGGAACCCTATGGAATAGCGTTGGTAGTTGTTCAGGCCTCTCTAGGCTTGTGCTTCTTTCGGATAGTGAAGTCATCAGTGTGTCCTTGCAGATTTTGGGTTTTCATGGCTTGGAGGTGCAATAGAGAAGCCTGAGCAGTTCGACTCGAGTTTAGGGTGTAGGGTCTCGGAGGGTTCTGTTGTGCTCTTTTCTGCAACTAATTCTTCGAAGCTGACACTAAGGAACCCTACATCCTAGCCACAGGCCCTAAAGCCTACACGCCTGAGGTCGAAGAAGGTCTGTCTACAGCATGGGGTTCGGAAGGCTTTCGAAGCTTTGGATTGAGGGCTTCACGATAAACCCTAAACCCTAAATAGCCCCCAAACCCCAGAATACTCCGGACCCCTGAACCCGACAACCTACACTCCTAGAAACCTACACCTAAAGCTCTAAAGCCTAAACCTGGAATCCTACAACCTAAACCTAAATCCGACAACCATCCTCAACCGATACCGCGAAGCCCGAGGCTGGTAGTGCTCCTGGCTAAGAACTGCTACTCTTACTCTTACCTGCTTTTCACTAGCATCCTTACCGCTGTTCATCTTTTTACTGTTACCCTTCCTCTCCCTGGTACAGCTACTGTAATCGTCATCTGTGCTCCAGTCTATCACCTGCGAGAAATGCCCAAAAATGCGTGTAAGGCTCTTGCCGGGCATGCATATGGGTAGTTCTCTAAATCAGGGTCCCTCTTAGGTCCCAAATATAGTACGGCACCCTTCTAAAAAAGGACCCAAAAAGGGGCCCTAATTTAGAGAACTACCCATATGCTTCACATAAGAGCTTCAGGTCTTGGGCCCACAACCCGAAAGCGCTAACCCTGAACCCAACAGTTTAAATTCTACAGCCTAAACCCACGCCACAAACCGTAAACCCAAGCCGTAAAATCCTGGGCCTATGGCTTGGGATATCATAGAGAGGCGTTTAATAACTAGAATTGGGTTTTGAGTCATATCATGGTCTACAATAGTATACATGTATTAAGGAACTCTAACAAACCCTATTCCTAAACCCTAAACCCTAAACCCTGGACCCTAAACCCTAAACCCTATTCCTAAACCCAAAACCTTAAACCCCAAACCCTATAAACCCTAAACCCTAAAGCTAAACCCTAAACCCTATAAATCTTTAACCCTCTACATTTGGGGCCTACATTTGAAACATCAGGCCTCGGGCGGCTCGGGATTTGAAGGCGAAAAAGGCTTAAATGAGTAGGGTTTAGGGTTTAGGGTTGAGGGCTTAAGGGTTTAGGGTTTAGGGTTGAAGCCCCCATCCCTCACCCCCTGAACCCTAAACCTTAAGTCCCAAACCCTAGACCCCATATAAGAGCCTTATGCACTCATGTAAAAAGCCTTAGATACGAAACTGCCTCCACACCCAGATCTCTAAAATCAAACCACGCCATGGTGCAATGAGGGTTTAGGGGTTTTAAGGTTTAGGGTTTTGGGTTTGGGGTTTAGGGTTTTGGGTTTAGGGCTTAGGGTTTAAGGTTTAGGGTTTATAGGGTTTAGGGTTTAGGGTTTAGGGTTTACCGCGTTGGGTTTGGGGGGTTCGGGTGTAGGGCCTAGCTCGAGACCCCACCTCATAGTCTGATGCATTTAACATTTAAACTGGAACCACGGTCATAAAGCCCGCACCCCAAGACAATGCCAAAAGCACTTAACAATCCAACATGCTCCCTATGCAGAGCCCTAATACAAGCCGCAACGGCACTTCACGGAGAAATGGGCCACTTCAATTGGTTCTGGTATTTATACCATCTGAACCGTAGACGACGTTGACCTTTGTAGCTCCCATCTGCTTGAGCTCGCTGACGACCGGTGTGTCAACACCGTGATCCCCAGAATGTGATAACATGGCGATCAGCGAGTTTTGATGCAAGCTGCGGACGTGGGCAGCATTAGCATTGAATCGTCCAAGTGCTGAATTCTGCATCTCCCCACGGCTTTACGTTTTGATTCCATGTGCATCTGCACCATGGAATGATGCAAAGATGTCGCACAACCGAACATTGAAGACTCTGGCCGATACCATGACGAGGGTTGTGTCATAGCTTTCAAGGTTGTAGAACCGTTTTGCTGGGAAAAAATATATGCCCGGAATAGAGTAGACTCCAGGGTTTAGGGTTTATAAGCCTTGAGGAAAACCAAAAGCAGCCAGGGCACGCAGCCAAAGTTGTGCACCTGGCGGGCAGCAAGGGCGCTTCCCTCAACCCCAAAATTCCGGAGTTGTAAGTGGTTGTTGTGTTTGGGGTTTCGTTGGTTGGTTCTGTTCTTTTGGAGGCGAGGGGGTCGGCTTTACAGTTGAGGCTTTACGTCCTTGGCGAAGTGGCCCCAGTAGGGAAAGTTTCGATTGTCGGATACAGTATTATCCATACCGTAGTCCCAAAGCTTTGGGCTTTAAGCAGCATGAACCTTAAAGCCCAACGGTGCTCTTGCTTTTTTGAGTCTTGGAGTTTGGGGTTCGAAGGTTTAGAACGCTGAATGTTTGGGGCTTAAGGGTTCAATCCTTGGGGCTTCTACTTGACTATAGCCGCCGTTTTGACCCAGCTTGAAACCCGTTTATGCAGAGTGACCCGGGTCAGAATTGGAATCGCTACTATCGCTGCACTTGGATTCTGGCATAGGAGTTTAAGTTAAGTTGCCATAACACGACACTCACATCATGTACTAAAAGCCCTTAGTACGGTAACATAAACTAAACTCCCTAATCAAAACCCAGGAAACCCCGGAACTGCAAATGAAGCTCTAAGTGGGCAAGCGACGGATGCCAGCATGCATACGGAGAACTTTTTGAGCTGGGAAACTTCACGTCATTGCCATGTGGGTAGTTTTCTAAATTAGGGTCCCTTTTAGGGTCCCCAATATAGTACGGCACCCTTATAAAAAGGACCCTAAAAGGGACCCTAATTTAGAGAACTACCCATTTCCGTGCAGGCGTTGCAGTTGCATCGTCATGGAGCCCCTCCCACCCCGGCCAGACCACCGGCCATAAGCCAGCATCAATGGTGCGCATCTCCGTCGTTGATACGCCATGGCAAGGTCATTCAGGGAAACCCTAAACGAAACCCTAAACCCTAAACCCCTAAACCCTAAACCCCTAAACCCTAAACCCTAACCGCACGGTCATTCAGGGAAAGGACGTCGCTCCGGCATCCTGGAACGACCATCCTGTCACACCATGTCTGCCTGGACTCCCCGAAGCATTCCGCTCCGGATGCTCGGGGAGGTACCGCAGACTGCTTTTAGGGATTGTGATGTCGGGTTTAGGGTAACAGTAAGTGCTGTAGACTATGGGATGTATGGTTCTTCCGTGCCCTGAACCCGATAATGAGCTAACCTTGCTTAAACCCTATGTCCTAAAACCCTAAATAGTCCCAAACCCCTTGATCCCAAAACCGCCTCTAACCCTAAACCCCACACCCTTGCGGCGCAAACCCTAGCAGGCCTTGCAGCCGGCTTGTAGCACAGCGAAGAAGGGAATAAACTCAGGTACTACGGTTGAGGTCTAGGCTAAACCCTACACCCCTAGACCCTAGGCCCTAAACATAGGACTCATGGTCTCGAACTCCTAAACCTCTGGATGGGTAATTATCTAAATTTGGGTCCCTTCTAGGGGCCTTTTGTAAGGGTGTTGTCCTTCTGCTTTGGGGATCTAGAAAAAGGACAGTAACTTAGAGACCTATCTATCTTCCCCCCAAACCCTACACCCCAAACCCTAAACGCCCTGAAGCCCCCACGCCACAATCTCAAGCAGCTGCCTCCCCCCGACGCCAATGGAGGCGCAAGCTGTCCTTGCAGGTCTTTGGAGACTCCAAATTACCCCTCTAAACAGCTTACATTTCTTGAACTCCAGAAAATCGTCTTGTCCATGATTTAAGGGACATCTCCTAGCAGCACTAAACCCTAAACCCTAAAGCTATATTCCTCAACTGGCACAATGCCTTTTCATGGTATAGGGTGCTGTCATTGCTTTTGCTCCCCCTAAACCCAAAAACCCCTAAATTCCTAAACCCCTTAAATTCCTAAAGCCCTGAACCCCTAGACCCTCAGCCCCTAAACCCTAAACCCGAAACCCTGAACCCAAAACCCCTAAATTCCTAAACCCCTTACATTCCTAGACCCTCAGACAACGAGTTCACCGAGCGCTTCGGCTTTGCTCTTTGAGGGGGCTCGAACTTCTGAGAGTGTAGGGCTTCTCGGGGTTTGGGGTTCAGGGTTTCGGGTTTAGGGTTTGGGGGCTGAGGGTGTACCTGTAACCGAAAAGACCTACCTGTTAGGGTTTCTCCTCCCATGGTGCAGGGTGCAGGGTTTAGGGTCGGGATGAAACCAAACTTCAATGACTGCTGCTCACAAACCAGCGACGTAGTCCGCCACCGTTCTAAAACCCATAAAGAACCAAACTGATGCCACCCCATAGACACCCTAAACCCCTAAAC